>VZRF01006819.1:1043465-1298025 GCA_013396875.1 Vireo altiloquus | reverse complement strand
AAAAAAAAAAAAAAGAACAAAACAGCACAGGAATGAAAGAAAAATTCTTACTTGAAATTGAAATTACCTGGCCACATAAAATCAACACTGACATATTTTCCCATACTGATTTTAAATAAATATTGGTAGACAATTACATTAACAGAAAGAGTTCAAATTCCATACAGAAAGCATCTCCACACATATGAAATGAGTGAGTATAAAAGAAAAGATGGATAGAAACCCAGAAAAAAATGTGAGCAGAAATATTGAACACATGGCAATATTCACTATAGTGCATTGCTTCATAATGATCTTGGTAGAGAAAACTGCCAGGGTATATGGATAGAACCATAAAGAGCAAGCAATTACATTTTGAGACAATAAAGATCACTTACTGGATGTGGTGCATTTATTCAAAATAGAAGTTCCGCAAACCGTATCTCTAATGGTATAAGAATGGCAGACTTCCAGATCCTTTTGGAGAAATATTTGGTCTCTGTATCCAATAGCAGTCTTATAAGTACATGCAGATGAAACCTATTAATTTTTTTTTCCTAGAAATTAATGTAAAAAAACAATCTGTATTGGTAAAGCAGTAGACAAACTCAGTGCCCAGGAAAAATAAAAAAATGCTCAAAAACTTAATCCACAATTCCGTACAGGTAACTGACTTTTCTTCTGAACAAATTCTGCAGGATATCTTTTCCAATTCAGTATTTTTATAAACAAATAAGGGCAAACTATTTATTTCTGATAGCTTGAAACTTCCCAGCCTTAGGGATACTTTAACTGCGGGAATGAATCTTTTCTTGTGAGTATCCCTGCTACCTATGTACGAGATTTGTACAAAAAGATACTCATTAACACTAGACCTTATTTGTATTAGTTTTGTTCCATACCCAGAGATTCCTGTTGAGATTTCCTGTTGATTCTCTACCTGCTCTGCAATGAGGATTTAGATTTTCCAATATTGTCAAATGGTATAACAGAATCTCAAGAATGTGCAGCCCATTCCCAGTCACTGATGCAAGATCTGCAAGAAAACACACTTGCTTCAGTGTCAGTACTGCATGTCAAAATTCTCAGCTTCAAATGAAACCCATCTTCCTCAAATAAAACATACACAAGGGCTCATACAGAGGCTTTGAGGAGCCTTAAAAAGGATTTTAGTTTTCATATGTGTAGCTTTTTTTGGTTGTTTGTTTGTTTTAAATCTAGATTTAATTATGTGCAATATAAAATACTTCTTCATCGTTAAGTGAAAATCTGTTTGGCAAAGAAATTGAGAAGCATAATCTCTGTACATAATGGTACATCATGCCAAATTGAAGTAACCCATCAACCTGAAATTTTATTCCTAGTCATTGAACTATTAATCTAAAAAAATTATTTCATCTTTTAGAGAACACATTACAAATTTACCATATAGAATGGTATATTATTGGTATATTACCATATAGTATGTTCAGTACTATGACTCTGACTTTATTTTAAAGTGTATTATTTTCAGTATCTACAACAAAGATTGATGGATCTTTTATAAAGTGTTAGTTTGTGTCCTCTGCCTTCTTACTTCAACTAAGGCTCCATTGTTATTTAAAAAATAGAAAAAAAGTGACCAAAATAGACTTGCCACTAGTGTAAGATGGCAAGGATTTTTTGTATGTATGTTTGTGATTGATAGATAGATAGATATGATGACAATGAAAAATAATAACTTGTGACTTTGAAATGTAAATGGAATATTTTAATTTCTTTTGAAAATAAGCTTCAAGCTCCATAACATGCTTACATATACAATTACACAAACCTCTATTTGCTATAATAGTTGCATATAAATATTAAAGAACCTATCTGAAACATAAGATACTCTACTTAGCAAATAAAATACTGTTTGGCCGTGTTCTGATTAGTATTCTTAGATTTAGAGAGAGCTGTTTTATACAATAGACTGTAAAAGTACTATTTCTTTTACTTTTCAGAGATTTCTAGCATTAATTTCAAAAAGTTTAAACAAGACTACTTTGTAAAAACATAAATTACACTTATTTGCCTGAATAATGATTTTTTTTGAAAAATGGAAATCTATTTCAATGTATTTCAACATTTTTGGGAGTCAAGAATAAGATGCAGAAAATATAATTTTCTGGATAACAATGTTTGTTTTTTCTCCCTAGAAGGCCACTTTTGCAAAGGACAGAACAAAATAATTTCTTATATGTAGAAGTATCTATAACTTTTAGTGTAAAATTACTGAAATTGTAGCCGGTCTGTTTCATGTAATACTTGTCTGTTTTCCTTTCCCCTCCGTGTATCCCCATTTCTTCATTCAACCACCAACATTATGTCTAAGATGCTGGGTTAGGCAGCCTTCTGCCTCTCAAGATTTTCCCCTGATATTGCTTCTCTTATCAATATGGGAGAAAGGGATGTGCAGATGGCTACATGGTTAACTAAACAGGAAAATATCAAAGAAAAAGTGCCTTTCTTAAATATTTTCCCTTCCATTTAAGCCATCTAATTGGAGCAACTCATGGGATAACAGCTTTGAAAACACACTGCTTTATTAGAATTCTGTCTCTTCTTCACTCTTTTCCTTCCACTATGGCAGATGTTTATAGTGGCACTGACTGAAAGCCCGGTTACCTTTGCAAGTGTTTCTCCTGTTGAGTGCAAGGGTTAGTTGGCAGAAATTTCCTTTTTTAATGTAGTGCAGTGCAATCAGGAGCAACTTCATTTCAGTAGCATGGAGGTTAGTTTGTACACCCTCCAAAAAACTGAGAAGATTACCATTCAAATTCATATGGAGTCCCACAAACCAGCTGAAATTTCTCCCTGTCACCCGAACAAGTTAAAGTACCTTTGTTTTACACAGCAATTTCACTGTAAACATATATTGCACCTCCTTAGTGATACAAGGTTTTTATTGGGCCCTTGCTGCCCAGGTGAATCCTTAGAACATGGGTGGTAAATGTGATTGGCATTTGCCCAGTGTTTGCTGTATGGATCCAGGGACTAGTATCCTGATCACTCCTGCCAGATGTGCTATACAGATTTCTGCTAAAATGGACTGGCATATCTTTACTGAGAAAAATTAATTTTAAGTTTCTTGCCTTGAAACACTCTGTTCATACCACAATCTTGCACAAATATTTCACGTCCAACGGAAATTTGATTACTGAAATACTGAGTTCAGTCATAGTTTTAATGAAGACCAGTGCTGCTCAAAACCCAAGCTGTATGTTTCAGTAGCGCATACATTTATCAGCTGAGATATGTACTGCTCCCAGACTGTTGACATGTAGAGTGAGTGTTCTAATGAAATGAGTTTGCACAATATGGAGTGAATGCTAGCACAGTACTGTTTAATCAATTAGCAGAGAAAAAACCAAAAATATCCCCTTTCTGTAGATATTTGATCCAATTCCTCCACACACTGCTGTTGAAGCAGATGATGAATATTTAATACTAAATAGGTACCCTGGTTTGTATGCTGAAATATTACCTCATTACTTAAAGAATGCGCTTATAGAACTGATATATTGCATTACTTTGTCATATTGTGTCAAGTTGAATTGACTTGTAATGTAAACTATGTAGAGTGATGTGACATCCTGTAATTTGCCATAATTTGATATAACATAATTTAGCAGGTCAGGAATGTAAAACGAACAAAAATTTGTCCGTGAGGAAATCCATGCTGCTCATTTAGGCAAATGCGAAAAGTATTTTTGCCAGAAAATAAAATAGAAACATATTTCACGTGATGGGTAGTTGCCCAGAAATATTCCCTATGCAACAGAGTAGAATTGTTTTACCAAAAGAAATCTTTGAGATGATGATTACTTAGTTTTACTCAGCGAAGGTCTAAGTAATATCTGGAACAGTTGCCATTTTCCTCAAAAGCCATCAGAATACAACACACTAACCCAGGATCTGGCTTTCTAGTAATATTTTAGTACAGTAAATTACCACTTCTCTGCCCAAGTTATGAGCATTGACATGTTAACAGTCACGTTGAAGCAGAAAAAATATTTTTGCATGTAGGAGTTGATGGATTCACAGCTTCAAATCTGATCATTGAGTCAGGAGATTTATATTAACATGAAATCCATGTCAACCAGAACTGATGGTGGCAGGCAGATGTCACCCGTAGCACCAAAGAGTGGTTGACAGAAAATTCATTACTTGATTAGGGGCTTAATTGTTTTGCTTACTCAAGGCATCTTCTTCTTATCAGCTTCAGGCACTCACCAGGGCATAAATCTCTGGGGCTACAGAGAAAGAACAAAACCAAGGTGAATAACGTGGAAAAAAAGACAAAGGTATTCCATTTGTCATGCAGCAATTTGTATTTCTTAGACTGTCCATATAAATGGGAGAAAAACAATTAAATAAAGCAGAAGACAATCTTTGGCAAAATTGCTTTACTAAGCTACAGCTATGTGAAATATTCTACAGTTGAAATTCCTGCTGAGCTTTGAGATACAGCAATCTTCCAGCCTTGCTACTACACAAATCTTTATAATGGCCAATCAAAGAGTAATATATGAAAAATTCTAAATACTATCAATCCAAGGCAAGATTGTGCTTTTAAAGCTATATTGTAAAATTTATTCTTTATTTAAGATTAAAAATGAAAAAAATCTAACTTTATTTTATAAATATTTTATACTGTACACTGTTAAAAAATACCAAGAGTCTTGATACCCACTGTTTTAGTTAAATATCACTGTATTTTGTATGAGAGACTTTCTGGAAGAAGCAAAATGTTTCAGAAACTTTTTTTTCAAATACCAAATATATTTTGCTTCTTTTATCTCTTCAGTTGTTTCTGATAATTCAATGACTTAAGGAAAAAGATAAACAAAATTTCTTCTCTTTTTCTTTATCATCCCACAGACTTATTTGGAATGAGCTAAAGTGACACTGGGAAAGAACTAGCAAAACCAGTTTTCTTCTTAAGAATATCTGTATCCAGGAAGCTAATAATTTTAAAACTTCATACTTGTCATTATGTTTTGTGTAATACTGCATCAGTCACACAGTGTCTCACAAGAACACCTTCTAACTAATGACATGAGGGTGTAAATGAAGGAAATGGGCACCTTGGTTTATTACTGTGACTTCTTCCAGACCCTTTTGAAGAACTGGTGACGCAATCACTTTAGCCATATAACATCCCTGCTCTGACTGGGGAGGGTAAATCAAATGTCTTTTGTATATCCTTGTTCTCTAAATTACTCTATAATCCTGTGAGTTTATGCAATAAAATTATTTGAGCATGTATAGAGTTTAAAAAAAAATATACACAGAGAAGTAATGTTGCAGAACTGAAGAATGGCTGAGGTTGGAAAGGATCTCTGTAGATCATCTGCTCCAATCCACACGCTCAAAGCATGGCCAGCTAGTGCAGGTCAAGTAGGTCTGAGTCTAGTTGGGTTTTGGTCGTCTCTAGGGATGGGGATGCTGCAAAATAAATGGCAAATCTTCTGTGTTTGACCACCCTCATAGTGAAAATATCTTTATTATGTTTTAGAGGAATTTCTTGTATTTCAGTTGGTGCCCATTGCCTCTTGTCCAGTCACTAAATTACACTGAGAGGAGCCTGGCTTTGCTTTCTGAGCAGCTTTTTTGAATATGGATAAGGTGACTTCTCTTCTCCAAGCTAACAGACCCAGGCCTCAGACTCTCTTTATATGAAAGAATCTTCACGGCCTTAATTATCTGAGTTATCTTTGTGGTATGTTGATGAACTTGCTCCAGTCTCTTCTGGACTGGGGAATCCATGTCTCTTCTGGACTGGGGAATCCAGAACAGGATGTTCCAGGTTTGTCTCATCAGGGCTATGAAGGGGAAAAGGATCACCTAATCTGATGGCAGTACTCTGCATAATGCATTCCAGGGTGCTATAGGACTTTATTGCTCCAAGGCCACATTGGTATTTCATGGTCAGCTTGGTCACCAGTACCTCCAGGACCTTCTCTGCAAAGCTGATTCTTAGCCAGTTGACCACCAGTGTGTATTAGGGCCTGATGTTTTTCTTCCCCAGTCACAGGATGTGGTATTTTCCTTTGTGGAAATTCATGATGTTCCAAAGCACACATTTCTCCAGAGGCTGAGGTCCCTCGGTAAAGCAGTGCACCCATCTCATGCGTTCTTGACACTCTGAACAGTTTTTTAAAATCATCCATGTTATTAATGAAGAATTAAAAGTCTTTTTCTCTATTATCAGCCAGTAATAACTGGCTGATATATATATATGAAGGCTGATATATATATATGAAAATATATATGAAGGCATATATATATTACCAGCAAAGACAAAATTGATCGAAGCATAGGATACTTCAGCCCTTCCCATGTTCTTTGTCATCAGTTATAATCAGCAGAGATGATGGTGGGCCTTCATCTTCCTTTTGCTGATGAAACCTTTGGAGGAGTCCTTCCTCTTTCCCTGCATGTACCTCAGCAAGCTCACAAGTCCAGGTGAACTTTTTATTTTCTTACATTATCCCTTGCATTTTAGGGTAAGTGTCTTTATACTCCTTCTGGTGACCAGGCCCTGGGGATCACTTATTGTGTAATTTCCATTTATGTTTCAATTTTGTTAGGTTCTCCTTGTTCACCTGTAAAAGCCTTCTGCCACCTTTTCTCGGCTATCATTTTTGGCTTGATATATTTTTGGAATCTGGAGGAGCTGATCTTTGAGAATCAGTGACTGTGTGATTTAGATTCATTCTCTGTGTAAGCTCTTAGATAATAGACCTCTTTCTCAAAATTCTTTTTCAGAACAGTGATAGTTCGCCTTGACTTAGAATATGCTTAGAATAATATTAAGATGTCACTAAGTAGGGAAAGGGACTATTTGAAAAGATGTTGACTTTCTGGTAAGAGACGATGAATTATAATGAGCTCACATCACATGCAGAATGGTTACTTTTTTAGCTAAATAGAAAGCTTTCTTTAAGGTCTTCCTTTGTCAATGTTAAGCATGTCCTAAAAGTAGTATCTTATTCTGGTAAATAGCAGATAAATTCTGTGTAACAGGATCAGAACTGTAAAAGATCCCTGATACATTTTCTGACAATAGAATATATAATTGTTCCATTTTACGAGTGTGAAGTTTCCTTTTTCTACAAACATCTTCATATTTAATACTCTATTTAAGAAGAAAAAGAAGAACCACAACAAAATAAAGCATTTTTCAAGCATGGCTTATTTTATTATCTTATCACAAGTGTTTACATATGCATACAGAATATATTATGTGTAGTATACAACATTTATGTAGATTGTCAGTTTTTACTATCGCTTCTCTTACCGAGCACCAAAATAATTTTTACGTCACCTAGTACATCAATATTCCATCTTCTTTTTAGTCACCGTTATCCAAATTCCTACAAAAATGTCCTGTGTTGTCATAGCAAGTATGAAAATGTGCTATATTAGGTGCCAGTGTAAAGAGAACCACTGTGGAGTCTGGCAGAGTTTTGTTCTTTAACACCCACCCGACTTGTCGCTGGGTGCTCAGACACAGACAGCCTTCCTGAGTTATTCAGGCCCTCTGGGCCAGAGGAGAGCCAGAATCTTCTCAGTGCTAAAAATGTGCACATGTACAGTGAGGCTTTTCCTCAGACATTCCCCAAATAGCAAGGGTCTTGTCAATGAGCGTCTCTCTCCATGGCAGCAACTGACAAAGCCAACAGCTGGGGGTCTATGTGATTATTACCCACCTTTAGCAATTAGTTCTTAGGGAGATCACATTCCAGTCAAATTTCAGCAGTCACAGTCTCACTGGAGAGCAAATTTCCAAGTTGCTTGTTTTCATAATATGCTTAGATATCATAATGATGGGGTGGAAAATTTTTCACACTTAACAAAAAAGACCCTAAGTTGTTGGGGTGTTTTTATCCATAACATGATAAAATATTTCTGTATAATATTTCATCCTTTACTGAGGGAAAAAAGATAGTTTCCATTTAAAATTATATCTGTGGTAGAGCAGTTTTTAAACTATTTGCTAGAAATGTACCAGATGAGTACATTTTTTTCAGTCTTACTGTATTGCTCTAGTGCTAATGTCTGTATAAATTAGAAGAGATTTTCTTCCCGAATGACTTCTATTAATTTGGATACAGCTCAAAAATATTCTAAATTTAAATTTCAAAATAGGTTTTTATATTATCATTTCTGAACTTTTTGACTTAATAAGAATCCAATATTAATACTATGGCTAAATTGATGTTATTTGCACAACATTTGTCCTTATTCTTTAATAAAAGAAATTTCATAATTTAAGCTATTTCTGAGATTTTAAGGCACAGTATGTCATTAAACCTGTTGGTTTTGGTGATGGATAACTTTTTAGACTCTTTCAGATCTTTTAAGTTCTAACATGATTCACAAATTGTTTTCCTTAATTAACTGCATGTTATGGTATAAGAAAGAGTCAACAATGAATCAAGGCCTGATCAAGGTAAAAGAAAAATGATATCATTCCTTCAGCCTACAATAATTCTATCAGTATTACATGGATCTGTTGCAGTTTTATGGTTCAGTTAAGATTACAGACAATTCTACAACATGGAATTTACACAAGGTCTCTGTTCTTACTTAGCAGAATGACAATGAGAGTAGCACTTAAGGTTTGAAGCATTTTGAATTATTTCTGCTCATTCAATATCCCAAAATGTAAATACTTAATTAGAAAAAGCAAAATGGCATGTAATCAATTATTCTGTGATGCTAACAGATGGTCTAACTGCCTAGCTTGCTCATTCAGTTTCTTGTATATGTGCTTTTTTGGTTAAAAGGATGTAGCCAATTAACAGAGGAAGGTTCCCTGACTACGTTATTGTCACTGATTCCACTTTAAACAGGAGCAATTTCTCATGGAGGGGAGAGTTCTCCTTCCCTGAGAATTCACAACACTTAGCTCAGGAGAACTTCTGGACTATTATTGGAAATAGATAGATGTGTAAAATCCAAGAAGATGAAAGCCTGCAAAATTGAAATAGGTGGGAGATTGCTGAAAGGAGCAGAATTGTTTTTCAGCTAGTAAGTCACAGGCACAAGAAACTTTATTTGGACTTGCAGGAAGGACATGGAAAATTTTTTCTCTCTAAATCAAAGAAAGTTGCTGAAATGGAAAGAAAGAATCAAGAAGATGACATTTCCTCCAACAAACCATTGGAATGGCTAGAATTGCTTATTAGATATTTTATTTAATTTATTTTCTTCAATATCTTATTTTCTGTGTTTTGATAAAACCTAATTTTCAAATATTTTGCTATCTGTTGTCAAAGTTACATGAAGAATAAAGAGGTAGTAGGATGAAAGTGCTCATTTGAAGCTTGTGACTGACTAATAAGCCCCTCACAAATGTATGAAAAATTGCCATTTATAGACTATTTGTCCAGTGCTTCTCAGGAAAGATGAAACTGTGAATGCCTCTTTATGTGCATTTTTAAACAATGCATGAATGGGAAACATCTCCTTGTTCTGTAAAGCTATCTGAAAAATTACTTAAATGTTTGCTTCTATACTTGAATAAAACAAAGATCTTCATTATGGTAAGAAGGCTTGTTCAGTTGCCTTTCAGCTGATGTGTCAGTAATCCAAATCATACAAAAAATGTACAAATCCTTGTTTGTTACGAACTTCCCTTATTATTTCCAGGATTCACACAGTACTTTGAGAGTAAAGTCACTCTGGTTCAAGGCAAATAAAAATACCATGTTTGTTCTAAATTTAGTTTCACTCCAAAAACCAATGAGATTTTAAAGATAATTTTGTGTTGTTATATATGTTTAAAATGTAACATAGATGGATAATGGGATGTTAAAATTGTTGTGTGGCCAGTATTTGCACATGCTTCAACAAACAGTAGTGACAAAACCGCTGTCAGTGAAAGAAAATGAGAGCTTTTCGGGACCAAAGTGGTACCAAACCTGTAGGTCTTTTACTTCAAAAGAGTAATATTTTCCTTTTTTTCTACCAAAATAAAATCACCAGGAGGCGTTTGTGTTTATACTGGGCTTATATGATCCATTTAAAAAAATTGAAAGGGTCAAAGAGAGCACTCATGGCCTTTTGCATAATAGAATTTGATTTCTTCTTTAATATTTTGATTTTTAACTATTAATAGACAGGTTCTCAATGTAGAAAAGTACCTATTCAAAGAAGATGATTCAAACAATGGATTATGGGTGTAGGATTTCAGAAACTTAAATGTCAGACTCAAAAATAGAGTAAAACTCCCACCAAAATTAGCATGGTCAAGATCCAGTGAAGACACATTACTTCAAAGACTCAATATGACAAATGCAGTAAGTTGCTTGGTGTAACTTTATAACCACTGCTAGTATAAGAGATAAAATTTAAATCTGCAGAACTACTTTAATTTCAAAATATTTTGCTGTTAAGGTAAGAATAAGTTTTTACAGGTAATCTCTACAGTGATAACTTCAATAAAGAAGTGTTTCTCAAAAATGACGTGTTAGTTTCCAGAAAGAGTGATAGTCCTTCTGTGTGGCTTTTTAAAGTGTGATTTCTTATCTGAAATCACTTCCTATCAAGATAAGGTCCAAACACAGGACTGAATCCTTTTAAAAAGATTCTAAACAATTTGTGGTTCACATTTGGTTCACATTGCAGATAGCAAATATTTCTGTTATACTTTGATGATCTTGAGAAATACTATTATGACTTCAGAGAAGAATGATGAATTAGTGTGTTTTCAGAACTTTTTGAGACTAACTGAACTGAAAATTAGGTAAAAGCTTTTTCCCTGTACAAGAAAATGCAGGTTAGATTTATGTCTCTTTAATCTATTGATCGAATGATGAGTAGTCTGCATCTAGATTAAGGTCTTGGATCTAAAGTAGTCTTTCTTTCTGGTTTTCTCTTGATACTAAAAATGGAGGAAATGAACATAAAGAATAATTTTAGCAGGAAGTAATTAAAAAACTTTTTAATGTATTCATTTTCTCAGTAAATGCCTCAGTTATGTGTTTTGACACTTTTAAAATTTTATCTACTTTTATTAATATCTCTTACTTTCATTGTTGTAACTAATTTAAACAAGAAATTTAGCAAATTTCTTTGAGATATGCTTGTATTGAACTCTCTCTTCAACTGATATATCTGTTTGTTTCATTGTAAGATTTTTCCAGTGTCATTGTTTCATAGAACGATACCAATTCTTGTTTGCTAAGTAAATTATTTTTTCATTCTGATATATATTATTTAATAATTTTCACAATATGTAATTGTTTAATTCCCTTTGTGAATACAATGTAATATGATGTAGAACTGCTGAAGTAAACATCTGAAAAAACCCGACCCTTTCACTTTCTTCTCTCAAGACCTGTTCTCACATTAAATTGTCAGTTTTGCACTATTACTCTGTTGTTATCTATTTCTAATATACTCTGGCAGTAGAAACGTCCTGAAAAGACAATTTAATTTCAAGCTTTGAAGTATCTGGAATATGTTAACCTGAACTCTCCAACTAAAAGTGCTGAAGAGAATCCTCCAAACCTAGGATTTCATAGTTTCCCTGACACTTAAAATGATTGTTCTAAGTATTGGTTCTGTCAGGGGAAATTTGGAAATGCTAGTTTAATTTTAAAAACAGCAAACATAACTCCCCCAGATTTGCAATAACTAAAGTTCAAGAGTGTTTTTTGGTTTTTTTAAACTGCAAATCAACTAAGTTATTGTATGTTATATTAGAATTCACTGTAGATTTTTTTTTCCATTGGATGACATACTTCTTCATACTTCCTTTACAAAAGAACATTCTGTTCTGTCGTAGACTACCAAGGCGGGTTCCTATTCAAGAGAAAGATTATCAGACACATGTATATTTTATTTCTATAGTAGCATAACAAAGAAAACAAAGTACCTTTTAGGTTTTCTTAATCATATTCCATTTTCTGTCTTTTGTGGTTAAAAAACCATCAAATTTGTAACTGCATTTGACACAAAACACTGATTTCCTTTCATTTCTTCTTGCATTTGTTTATTAATTTCTTTTGGTAAGATAAAACAAATATCCAAACTTGGTTTATCTTCAGCCTTAAAATTTGCTTGCTTATGTTTGCGCCTATGATATGCAGTCTTCAAATAAAAAACAGTAGAAAACACATTTTCTTTTCTCTTTTTGTAGGTGAATTTTACGTAGTCTCTTTTAAGACATCTGAAAAGTTCTGAAAAGTCTCCCTGCATGCTTCTGCTTTCTTCCACTTTTTCTCTTCTGCTCCAAGTCTCACCATACCTAGCTGAATTATACAAGGACTTAGGGTCCTGTCTCTAGCCTTCTTAATCATCAGTTTTGTCCTTAATATACCCCAAAGCCCTTGCTGATGAGCACATGCACAGGCACCCAAGATGACTGGGGTCTGCACTCAGTGCCCTGGCAAAGGTTGAACATCCTATTAGAACTAAAGCTTGGCTTTCCTTACTCCTGAAATGTGTGGAGTGATGCAAAATCACATCTTATCCTGTCACGGAGCTCAGGCTGGAAAGACGCATATGGCCAGATATGAGACTTGTAAAGTGCTTCCATTTCCCACACACCTTTGAAAGTAGTATACTGCTAAAGAAATACAGTCAGTAATGCTTTCCTCGTTCCTTTTCTGCTGTATTTTAACTTCTGAAGCAGTAGCTATCATTGACTGCTCTTCTTGGAATACTACATAAAAGGAAGGCATGAAGCAGAGTATTAATTTGGTTCAGATATTAGTATCTGTCATTAGAAATTCAATTTAACTATCAGTATTGTCAAGAGATGTGGGGTGCTTCTGCTACAGTTTGCTGTTTTCCTGTACTTGAATACAATTCATGCAGGAAATGATTGTATAGCCTGCATATCCACCAGTTCTCCCTAGGAATAGCTGATCCTTCATTTTTTAATAAAATGTGAGTGGGAAAGAGCTTTCCCAAAAAAGAACAGTTAAGAGCAAATGTGATTCTGGCAATAAGTTTCCGCATATTTTTTGAAAATATGAAGCTGTGTAATATTTTATCACTACACCATTAATAAAAAATAAAGCAATTGGTATTGATACCAGAATTAAAAATTTTGCAGCACCTGAGACAATTTTGAACCATTTAATATTTGCAATCAAAGCAGGAGAAGCAACCAAGATAGATATGGTACCTGTGAGGGATATTTCCTGTTATCCATGTTATTTGTACAGAAATGGTAGTGTCAGACTTAGGTTAAAAAGGACTGGAAATTTCAGAAGAGATAAACAAGCAGAGAAACAGGAATGAGAACACTGGAGAAATATTTGAGCTACAGATTTTTTTTTTTAGTATTCCTAAATCTGTAATACTATTAATTATTCTATGATTATTATAATGCTAACTAGTTAGCTTATGTTGGAAAATATAATTAGGAAGTCAAAATTGTTTTACTGGAGGACGAAATATCTTCTAAAAAGGGGCTTAGACCTAAATTATCAACTCTTGGGAAAAAAATAATCCTGATAAATTTATATTCTTTACAGTGAGACAAGGAACAGGTTGCCCAGAGAAGTCTTAGATACCCTCTCCTTGGAAGTGCTCAAAGCCAGGATGGATGGGGCTGTGAGCAACCTGGTCTAGTGAAAGGTTTCCCTGGCCAAAGGACAGGAGTGAGAATTACATGATTTTTAAGGTCTCTCCCAACTCAAAGCTTTATACGTTTCTACAATTCCTTGAAAACTGATCTTCAGACAATGCTGCTATGTTTTGTTTGGTTATTACAAGGATTTATGTGGTAGGTAGGGTTCAGAGCAGGAATGTTTAGTCTGTGTGACTTGGTGGGCTTCTAAATGCATTTATCAAAATCATGCCATATTTCACAACTACGCTGTCTTGCCTCCTTTATATTTCTTCCTGACATTGTAATACTGCCAAACTCCCTACTTTCCATAATGTTATTTTTGGCTTTGGACAGACATGCTCATTGCTGTTTAAGAGACCAAAAGTAATTTTATTTACTAAGTGAGAAATACTGAGGTTCCTGTTATCTAAAAATTCCTCTGTGTCCATATGTCTTAGTTTTTATGCCTCTCTCTCCTTCTTCTAATAGATCTTTAAAAATTTGAATTTGAGTGGCAATTCATGATGATAAGATGATCACAGTCCCATACCTTTTGTGGTGGTAACCCTATGAATATATGAAACGATGCTTTTTGATCTAGGAATAGATTCAAACTTAGAATTTAGGATCTAAACAGTTATTCAAAATGCAGACACCCAGAACACGCTCACACTTCCCTACATGGTCAGTATAGTAAATAGCAATATGTGACTGTAGGCAAAGACAGGTTGTGACAGAGGAAGACAAGAGAAACCAATTTTGTTAGCAATGGGCATGTGGACAGCTACGTAGGGGCTAAAACTGAAGCATTGTAGTAAATCTCAGTGTAAGATTTTGAAGAATGGAGAGGTGCTTTTTTATTTTAAAGCAAAACTGATTTCATTTATGTACATTTTCACAGTCAAATGCACAAAATCACAAGCACTAAAATATATATGTCTGTGCAGCAGGCAGCCTGGTAAAATTTTTAGCTGCTCTAGAATGCCAAAAAAACTATGAAAACTGGCAATAGAAAGATAAAATAAATAAATCAGTTTTTGAAGAATAAGAGGGGAGAAAGCTGATCATATTCAACTTGATAAACAGTTGATACTTTTATGCTTAAACTCAAACATCATCAGTATTTCTTTTAAAAAGGAGAAAAACTGAAGAAACTATGAGATGAGCATGATTATAATCCTCAAAGAATCCAGATCCATCTCTGTTGCGAGATAATTTTTTTTTCAAGCAAAATAAGAAATCTGCCCTCATTAGCTTATTCTATGTTATGTGTATACAGCAGTAAAGTGTATCATTTAAGTAAAGCTCTGTTCCTGGCACATTGACAAAGTAATTTAGAAGCTGTCTTTGTAATTGTCTCAGTATTATGGTAAGCAGAAATTATACCATATAGTAGTTATGGGATATAAACACTGTATTAGGCCTTTTAAAAATCTATATTAATAATGAGTATTATAAATTTCAATGAATATCTGCAATAAAATTGAAAATATTAGATTATCTGTTCCAAAAGATTCAACCAAAGCTTCCAGATGATCACCTGCTTTGGGAATCTTCTGAAGTTACCAGATCAGGGATCTTGTAAATAGGTGGGGGAAAGAAACTGTCCACCAAAATGCTGGTGAAAAAGACACCTTGTAAATCCAATATTCTGTGCCATGGGAGTTTTCTGGTGCTTTGCTGCAGATGATATTCACTTTTTAGAGTTAATCTTATTTGAGTGAGGTGTGGTCTCCTTGCTATGATCCATCACAACATGTCCTTGAGATGGGCTGGGCATGATCAGGCTACTGCTTGCAATTGTAAGATACAACGTGGTACTGCTCAAATTATTAGTGTTGACATAGGTTGCAAACAGGACTGGGGCCCAGGCAGACGTTCCAGGAGCTTTTTATTATTTCATTCAGACATCAGCCTCAGTTACACAAGAGATGGTACAAGGCTCACGCCTGCGCCAGAAGCCCAAAATCTCTTTGTTACAGAACATTCTTTAAAGTTTTTTAGCCAATAGCATGCTTCTAAAGTTTACAGACAACTACTTCAACTAATTAGCGAAAGGCACATGTACACCCGCTACAAGCAATGCTCGCTTGTATGCCTTAACAATGCACAATATTCCATTATTAACCTTAAAAACTATCTTGCTAAGCATATTTTCTGCAGCTTCAAGACTTCTCTGAGCCAAACCTAGAAACACTAACCCTTGTTCAATGTCCTTGCTGTCTAGATAATTGTATCTTCTTCTACCTGAACCTAAAATCTTTGCTTTATTTCCAAAACCTGTTTTTCTCACTGTATCTGAAAGCTTTGTCACCTTTAGCATTTCCCACAATTGGTTCAATGAAATAGGCAAAATGCAGTGTTTTAAACAGGTAGATATCAGGTTGCAGCTGTGGAGCTTGTCCTTTACTGTGTTTGGTAGAGGGGATTCAGGGTAAATGTTTGATAGACTGTACTACAACAGAATGCCAACAGCTGTCTTCATCTCACGCTACGTAACGTAATTCTTCTATACGCAAATGTCTAAGAGGTAATTTACTATAGGATAACATGCATGAAATGGAGACTTGTGAATATGCCCATGCCTAGCTTGTGGTTTTGATTGTCTTTTAAATAACCATAATGATCAGATAGCGTGGAGAAAATTGCTTTATTATTCATCTGTCTAACTGATCAGCTGTCCTTTAGTTTTTCACATTTACAAATATCAACCTCTGAAAAGAAGATTACTTGGTAAGCTCTAGCTTTTCTCCAATTAATGAAAAAATATTCTCCTCAGCAGAATGTTTTTTGCTTTCTGTTCTTCCTTCACCTTTTTTCTACCAGTCCTTAGTTTTTAATTGACTTGTAAAATTCAAGAATATTATATGAAATTTGTCTTTTACTGCTTCTATTCAGTATTTATAATAGAGGAAAGGATTAAATTTTTAGCAGTCACAACATCTTAGAAAACTGGATTCCAGAAGGCTAATCTTACCTTTTTCTGTAACTAGTGATGTGAAAGATGCTTCTGCTTGTAATTGTCATAAAGGCAGTGAATGCCTTCTCTGTTGAGTAGAGAAGGTGTCTGCTAAGATCTTTAAAGTATTTGACTAAGTGCCTGGAGTGCATGAGTGGACATGATGTGCACTCATCTTTCATTTGGATCACAGATAAACCAGTATTCAAAAGTTAAAATATCCTTTGCGTATTTTCCAGGTAAAGCTCTCTGGAATAATTTCTTTTTAGGCCTTCAGGGGAATGTGGCCTCAAACTACCACTCTCCAGGAGCGTGTTTGGAGAAGACACCTGCATCCTGTTTGACTCTCCCCACCTTAATCCAATCTTTCTCAGCAATCTCAATCTCCCCTTGATAACATTAAGTCACAAACTTGGACGTGCAACAACTTAATTCCATGCAAATCTCATGAAGTTTAAAAAGTCCAAGTGCAAGGTTCTGCACCTGGGTCGGAGCAGTTCCCAATTTCTATAAAGTCTACGGGATGCATTGATTGAGAACAGCCCTGCAGATAAGGACTGATGGATAAAAATTAATGAAAAACTGGATGTGAGCTAGCACTGTGCTATTGTAACCCTTCAAAAGAAGTGTGGCCTGCAGGTCGAGGGAGTTTATCCTCTGCTCATGAGAGACCCCACCTGGAATCCTGCATCCAATTCTGTATTCCCCAGTACAAGAAAGATATGGACCAATTAAAGGGAATAGAGATGACTTCTACAAAAATGGTCAGAAGGATGGAACACCATTACTACGGAGAAAAGCTGAGAGAGTTGGGGTTGTTTAGTCTGCAGACAAAAAGGTTCTCGGCAGACCTTATTGCGGCCTTCCAATATATAAAGGTGGCTTACAAGGAAGATGGAGAGAGATTATTAACCAAGGCATGTAGTGATAGGACAAGGGGAAATGGTTTTAAACTGAAAGAGGATAGATATAAAGTAGACATAAGCAGGAATTTTTTTATGATGAGTATGATGGGGCACCGGAAGGAGGTTCTGCAAAGGACAAGTTGGATGAGGCTTTGAGCAACTAAATCTAGTGCAACGTGTACCCACCCACAGAACCCAAACCATTCTGTGATTGTCCCATTCTATGATCACACTGAGCTCTGGTGACCCCTCAGAGCAAATGCTAAACAGGGAGGATGTGAACAGGCCATGCCATTTCCCAAGAAGCCAGAGAACAGTTTATGAGTACAAATGTGGGAGGAAAATCTCCCTTTCTTCCTTCCTCCAACTATTTGTATTCAAACATCATTTAAGTGAGTGGAGCTTTAAGGGAATCAATTTCCACAGAAAAGTTTGGTACTATTGTGCCCAAATTATACACACTTATGCAGTAATTACCTATCCTGAAAGGAAACATTCAGAGTTAACTCTCCACTTAGGTATGCCCTATGCCACAGAATCATCGTGGGCTAGCTCTGTCTTCTGCTTTCACCTATACTTTGTATCTAAATTGACTAAGAATGAACCTTTCAGAAGTTCTATTTATACATGCTATAAGTAGAACTTTTTCTTTCACTGAAATAATTTTGTGAAATTTCTGATTTTTTATGAAATATTTTACTCTGTTTAAGAAGTAATAAACTTTTTTTTTTCCCTAATAAGAGTAAAAATATAAATTAAAAAATTACTTCAGTTTTCTGTAAGAAGTTTATTTGCCTAAGTAGAAAATTTCATCAGGGGGACTATTGAAATGTAGATGAATAAAGAGAACATATGAAGAATGGAATGACACTTGGTATGTAAAACAGAATAGAGAATGGAACTATGTTGTTGTCTTATTATAAAATAGCTTTTAGACTGCTTATATTAATTTCTTAGAAAACGCCTCTATGCTGGCAGAATAATAGACTCCTTAAATTGACTTTTGTGACTACAGCATATTGAAATGATACCAGGATGTAATGGCTTCAGAACTGAAAGCTTATCAGATGTATAGAGATTTTGATGGATATCAGAATCAGCTGAGAAAATTTCATATTTGGACTAAGAGAATCTCACAGTATAAAGTTTTCCAGAGAGAGGCTGCTTTCAAGTGTTGACTGTAGCTGGGATTTTTTATTTTGAAAGATGACTTAATTGTCATGCTATGGAAAGGTATTGCTATAGATGGTGTGCAAAATACATGATCCCTTTGGTGCGGAAAAAGAGAAAAAATATAATTTTTTATACAAATGAACCATTATAGTAATATTAAAGGGGTGAATTAGTCTCTACATAATCTTAGAAATCTTAAATAAGGATCAGGATAAGGTAGTAACTTATTTACTTCACTCTACTTTTTCTAGTGTTTAAAAGCATGTTGCCCTGGAGTTTTTCTGTCTCAATAGTTTTTTTCAACTTGACACATACCTCCTACTAACTTTCACAGAGACTAACAGTGTCCAGTGAGGTTTCACACCATTGCTATCATGATTTATTTCCTGCCAGTCCTGTTCTGTATAAATGGCTCTGTTTAAAAACAACAAAAAAACCCCAACAAAGTCATAAAAACAAGCGCTAAGTTTATGTCTCAGAAATTACCCATGTGAACAATTTCATTGATTTCCTGGATTTTGGACTCTGCGGTTATTACAGCAGACTATCACCACAGAGTATTTGTAAAAGATAGGAAAGAACAGTTCATGAAAAAGGAGATATTGATTAACCTGATGTGAAAAGGTGGAAAACATGGGAAAGCATCTGATGGAAAAGATTTTTGCATTATCGGCATCTCTATTTAACTAAAGGTAGACTGATATAAATCAAGGCTTAGGATAGGAAAAAAAGAGGAGAAATTATAGGAACAATGAATAGACTCATTTTGACAGAAAATAGTAGAGGAACTTATGTGTGAGTGCAATGCATTTTGTGTGAAGTCCTAAATAGGGTACAAAATATAATCTTACAATTTTTATGGTCTTGGGTGGGTTTGTTATTCTACTTTTGTATTGTAAGTTCTGTCTCTATGTACAGAACAGATTATAAACCAAAGAAAAAAATTAATTTTTTAAAGTATATTTATAAAACATCTAATTACAAAATATTAATCCAGCCATTTCTCACAACAATAGATCAGTAAAATTTTGTCATTACTATTTATAGAACTGGATAAGTGGCACTTAAGCAACACATAGAGTTTGTATTATGAATTCCTCAAGTTTTCTAACAACTAAATCCAGTAATTCTTCTTCACTTTCAGGGACACATGATAATTTTTCTTTGCCTAAAGAGTGCATGTGCTGTATCTTTGATATACGGTTGCTGAGTTTATCTTGCTGTTTTCCACTCCAGGTGTATGCTACTGAGTGGTCACTTCTAATTGACTCGTGTTCCTTCTGATGAGAGTTTCTTCCTGACAGTATTTTCTTCCTGCTTAATATTCCAGTCTGTTGCCTGTTAAATGATATTTTTTTTAATGTATCCTTGCTTGGTTCTCTCTTACTATATATATTTTTTTTTTTTTAATTTTTTTTTTTTGGCAATCATTTGTACCTGATTCTAATTTTGGTTTAGAAAGTTATGTGTGTTTTAGAATTAAAAATACATATTTTCTTATATTGGCTTGAGCAGTGTCTAAAGATCTCTTTATTTATTTAGGAACGGAACTTCAATTCTAAGTGTCTCTGCTTACACTAGCAGAAATTTTATCTAATATTTGCTGCTTAAAGAACAAAAATACATGAAGCAGCTTCTAAATGGAATAAACTATGTTTAACTATTTCTCCTAAAAAGATTGATGAATGATTTAAGGATGCCTAGGGGAAGGTCTAATTTGTTCTTTGATAATTTGCTCATGTTTTCCTGACTTTTTGAATCACAAAGTGAATTGTTAAATTAAATATGAGCTTGCTCAATGTTACAGGGGGTTTAATGTTTATACCATCCACTAGTGATATGTGAGATTTGGCTGATATCCTTAAATGGCTTCTTTGGCTGATTTCCTAAAGCATGGCTTTATCATCAAAGTTCAGCAAATATTCTACAAGAGGGAACAAACTGTAGGCACTTTGATACTTGATAGCTTGAAACAAACACGAGTACTCTCGATGTGCGCATAAGCTTGCTTTTGGAGGTTCAGAAAAGCCACCCTAGAGACTCCAAAGCTGTAGGAGATCTAGCTTGCCACTTCAGCATCCTGCATTCAGGTCACAGTAGGTGGAAACAAGTACTGTATCTGTACACAACAATCACTCATACTAGCAGTGTAAAATTAAAATAAATCCGTAACTAGTAAAGGCATTTGTTACTTTGAAGAGTTAATGGTGTTGCAGCATAAAGGTTTGCTGATACAAAAGCCATTATTCACATTTTATTTTACTATTGCTGGAATTATATCTTAAATATCCATTATCCAATTTTTTTTTAGGATTCTGAATTTCAAAAGATATCAAGTGTTTCCTCTCTGGGGCTCATGAAAGTTTTTCAATATCTGTCTAAGGATTGTCTATGCCTCTGCATAGTGTAAATAACACCATGCAATCTTTCATTTGGAGCTCTGATAATATACTCTTCAAAGTGTATTGACTCTTACAAGCTTATCTTTCATTACAAAGAGGAAATCTTAAATAAAGTATCACATTTTCCCCACACTGTGGTTGTTATGCCTTGATGAATTGACCAGTGTGCTTATCCAAACTAAGAAAAAGTTCAAAGAGAAAGAGCTAGGAAATAAAATTACATTACAAATGTGGAAATGTTTCTTTAATCTAATTTAGAAAAAACAATAAAAATAATTAAGAGAGAGATTTTTAAATTTGTTGACTTAAAATATTAAAAAATAATATTTTGGGTCATAGAATTAAAGATTTCCTGAAAAAATCTTTCCTGTAATTTATTCTTTACTGTTATCCTCCAGCAATTTTCTGTTCGCCTTTCCCCCCCTCCATGCCTTATAACTAGAAATTAAGTCACAATATATCTCTGCCGAGTGTTGGCTTTCTTATTTTGCTTCTTACATTTAAATCTGATTTTCTAAAAATTCTAGATCTAAAAAAAATATTTTTTTAGATATTTTAATCTCAGATTTCTTCTTTTTTTTTTTTCACTATAGTCAATTTGCTGGATTCTAAACTTAAGAGAGCAAAAGGATGACTGTTACCTGTTTGTGCTCACACACACACAGAGCATTTATTCAAAAAGACATCTGCTGAGGCAGCAAGGAGCCTCATAAAAGCACTTCCATTTCGACTGAAACATCTTTTCTAAACTCTATTTCCTAAAGGATTCATTTAATCTGACTCTTTTACTTAAATTATTATGTTAATATTTATTTGTAATGTCTACAAATCACACTCAAGGTCTTTCTGAGTTTGGGAGTTTTGGGTTTTTTTTAAGGAGTAAATGTGTGTACCAGATTCAGGACAGTGATAACATCTTGTTTCCTAATCTCTTTGTGTGTGTATCTGTCTGTATGTCTACATGCGTTATAGCTTTTGAAGTTTTTATAAGTTATAGAAGCCTGAAAATGACTTCTATTTCTGTCAGATTTCTTAAAAACTTTTATTTTTTTAAAAAATTGAAATCAGATATGCATTATGTTATCTGATTTCATTCCCTCTTTCAAGTTTCATTGCTAAAAATAGCAATTTTTAAAAAACCTTTATTAGTTCAACATAGCAATATGGAGTTGTAATAAATGTTGACTCAGTACGATATGCAACAAAGATGTCTATGTATGTTTCAATGAAGTAAAAAGTCACAAAGTCTCGCTGTCAGCAGTGTGATAGTACAGGGCCAGAATTAAGTGTTCAAAAGCTATTGTCAAGCACCAAGATTCTCTGTCTGGCTGAGGACTCTGCAGCTATAAAAGCAATATGTAGCCAATAAGTCTCTTGGGTGCAAGTAGACGGAAATTTGCTACTGATGATTTTTGTGTATTTTGGGTTTAAATTAACTCCAGAAAGATGTCTGTTCATGGTAGCAAAGACTCAGTTTGCATTATTTTAATAAATAGATAGTTGATTTCTCACAGGAATGTTAAATGTATTTAGGAAGCACATATGAAGACGCTTTACAACAGAACATATGTATGAGTTGCTCAGGCATGTTAAGAAAGTCATCCTGATGAATGAGAGCTTCAAGTGTTCACTTTCTCAGCTCCTACTGAAAAACAATGCCTTTTTCCTTTGCAACTACCACATGGTTTATAGAGAAAAATAAGAATTTCAGAAATGCTTATTTCAGGAAACTGAATGTCTTAGTTTCAGAGTGTGTTTAGGAGAAACAAAGAGATATTTTATTTGACAAGTTATTTCTTTATGTATTCTTCTGTGACTTATATATGTGACCTCTGAAGGGGGAAAAACAAGAAAAATATTACTTTCCTTCCACGTATGTTGTATCTTTCAACTTATCCTTCAGGTTTCCATGCTGGCTGAGGTTTATGATGCTTGCTGATGACCCCATATATTTGTTTGCTATTTAGAAATTTTTCCACAAGTCTTGGCTAACCTTCTGTTGGTCTATATCCACACAGTATTTCTCTCTGGTTTTTATCCAGAATACCCTGAGGAACATGTGATTCCTTCAGAAAAGGCAGTGCATGATTTTCTGTTTAATTTAGACATCACGACCTCTTATGCTTTCAAAATTTTTCATTTGTACAGTAGAAACTTACTCAGAGTTTTTTCTCTCATTGTTAGCACCCTCTGATACTAAGGAACTACCTAAAATTACCTGGCACCTGAACCAGGTAACTGCACACTTAATCTCATATACCTCAGCATTTTTGTTTTATCAGTTGAAAAGGTAATAGGCAATGCAGAAGATGAATTCATGCATGGCAGATATCCTTGTAAAGAAAAGGGTAAATTGACATCATGTCATACAAGAATAAGATTAGTGTTTTATTTATTTTATCTACTATGAGTAGGAAAAATATCCACAAACAGCAAGAGGCCTTTGGTATAAACTGCATCATAAAATAATAGGCAAAATATTGAGGAACATTTGTCTGTCTTCTGTCTTTGAACTAAAAATACATGAAACAGCTAGGCATATATATATGCAAGATTTTAGTGGCTCCTTTTGAGTGTTCGTCCCTTAATTTTCCAGTGTTTCTTTGATGTCTCCCAAAGGAAAAGAATGTTTAAGGGCATCTCTCTTTCGGTAGGGACAAAATTACATTGTACTATTGGATTTTGTAAATGGTCAGAGGCAATTATCCAGTTCAAGTCTCATTCTGCATATGAAATTTTCCCTTTCCTCTAGTGATCAGAGCTACTTGACTTCTTTATATTACCCATATCCCACTTAATTTAAAAAGTGCATTTTTTTCTTGAAGCACCTGATGTATTAACTATATATCACTATCACACTATAGTAAATTCCTTCAAAAAGTGGAATCTCTGCATAACAAAGTTAAATTAAAAAAATCCCTATGGGAAGTGCAACCAACTACAGTGATTGCTTTGTTATTTGAACTGTTCTTTAATGGTAACGACATCAAATAAATTGTAAATCTTTCTATTAATGATAGCATTATGAGCTACCAAGCCCATTAGTTTATGTTTCCACTTATGTCTAGAAAGGAACATGGTTTTAATGTCATGATCACTCTCTGAGTCCTCTAACTTTGTGACCCACATCTATGATCTCTTAAATTGAATGTATCACTCATTTATTACTAGCTCTTTTTAAATTTCCTCCCCAGCTAACTCTGCAAATAAAAGACTTCTAGCTGTTTTAATTTTCTCTTCTGACAGCAAAAGACATATCTGCATGATTAAAATGCCAGATATCTTTATAACTGTTATCAATTACATTAATTAATAGAAAATAGCAGTAGAATTTGCATGGGGAAAAAGTATTACTCTAAATCTTAGTTAATTCACAGTGATCTGTAAGATGCCATTTCTCCCACACCCCCCTTATTTTTGACCCTTATGTGTATTCATTGTTAATAAATACTTCCCTAACCAGTATGATGTATATTTGCTGTTTGTATCAATATGAAGTATGCTCCTATTGTGGTTGTATTTCTCAAGTTGAGAAGAAAAGGAAATTTCTTTCATAAAATAAAGGCCTTATTAAAAGCCTAAATTATGTAGCAGCAAGCAGTCTGTACGACAATTATTTATTTTTTTATTAACTGAGCCTATAGGCTGTAGGTTTATGGCGTAATATATTTTTTCACTCAGAACTTTCCCTAAAATTAGTTTGTCCTCTATTCATAGCTTCTAAGTGGAAGTTCAGATCATATTAAATGTGCACTCTCAAAGTGAGCTCTGCTTGGAAGAGGTGCAGAAGAAACCTGTCATGGTTTCAGACCTTGGCAGCCTGACATGAAGTGGAGTGGAAAAGTAGATCACAGTGGTGATAGAACAAAATGTTTCAGACTTAGTATTTGGCTGAGATTTTAAGGGTGTCTTTTAAAATTTCTGTTGTGGGCAGGTAGCCCCATTTATTAGTGAAGCTGCTTTCCCTCCAACAATAGTCCCGTGAAAACATTGCTGTTAGGCAAATTTCATGTGCCTTTCTGGAAAACATGTTTTTTTCAGCATGGATTCAAAAAACATCCCTATAGGAACAGTAGTTTGCTTTGCCTAAGATGAGACGTGAGGATATTTTACATCAGTTCTGAGAATGCAGGTTTCCATCTCCTCATACGGTTTTTATAAACACAATCTTCCTCTGCCTCTAGAACTCAGCCGTTTTGGTTCCTCTGGCCTCTTATCACAGACCTCAGCAAAATCATCTTTTTGTCTGCAGCCTGGAAGTCTCCAAGAGACCCTGGGATCCTCCTGAGTTAGTAATTTTCTCCCTACATGGAAGGACAGGCACAAACCTTGATGGGAGTTTTGAACTCTTTACTGTAAAATAAACCCTCACATTTGTTTAATTCTGTACCATAAGAGCTTGAAAATGTCTGTATAAATTATGGCGGAGATATAACTTTGTAGTAACTGAACCAACTCATTTTTAAATTTATTTGTGTCTTTGTTTCAACTTTTTCCTGATGGAATTTTGGTTTTGGTTTAACATGTTTTTTTTTGGTTTTTTAATGGATGGTCGGGATATATGTGTATATGCATGTGTTGATAGATATCTAACTGTTATAGGTGTAGTTTAATAGGCAGTGTAGGAGAAACACAGTGATTTTTAAATTTCTTTTTTAAAAATCTGGGTCTTTATAAGAATCTTTAAATAAATATTGGCATACTTCTTTTATTTTCTAGCCTCGCCTTACCTTGTAGGAAAATTCCAAATAAGTGCTTCAGAGAAATGGACCAGAAGGAAAAAAAAACTAGTCTATTACTCCAAAGCATTCTGTATCTAGAAGTGGAGTTCATTGCATCTTTAATACCTCTACAATTCACAGTATAGCTGTTTGTTGCAGATCAAAGCCACAAGTTGTCAAGGATCAGAAAGAAAACTTAGGACTCTAGCAGGGCTTCTTTCTTCTTGTTTCCATGCTGCTGCTGCAATAGGTTACAATAAAGATCTTTTCTTCCTTTTTCTTACAGAGGAGAGTGTATGATGCTGCCATACTTTCCCTGTTTGCCTGTACTTAAGACAGAAACCAGAGCCTTTCTGACAATACTGAAGAAGAGAAATGCTATAAAGAGCTTGCCACAGAGACAGTTTTGATTTTTAAGGAAAGTTAATACTTTCAAAGGCAATTTTGAAGTAGATAGTAATTTCTTAAATTTTAAATATATTGAATGTCTTTTATACTTAAAATTCAAGGAAAAAAAGGTTTACAAAACTATTTCATTTTGTAAACAAACAAACCAGGCATCTGCACCTTAATGCATTTACGCAATATTTTATGATAATTATGCTTACCTTAAAGAGATAATCTGTGATTTTGAACACTCATTTTCTTTAGCAGATATTAAATGCCAAAGAAATTTGGATCATTGGAATCCTAGTGACCACAGAAATATATTTATTATGATGAATTTGAACAGTGTTTGGAATAATACTTTAAAGTAATGGATAAGCAATTTAATTTCAAACTTTGTCGCTCAATGACAGTAAAAAGATGTTTAAATGCCTCTGTGTTTACTTTATTTATACACTTATACACTTAAAGTGTATACTTTATTTATACTATAAAATATTTCATGAAGTTGTAATTTTAAATTCCAATTACTAAAATTCTGGCTCAAGTGATTTTCTAATGTAGAATACCACAACAATTTAAAGCATTTTGGCATATTAAGGACATATTTTTTATATACATGTATATATATATCTAAGAAACAAAATAAATACCTAAGAGTTTTAAAGGAGATCCCCAGCTGTGATCACACTCTCTCTTCTGCCTTCCTGTTTTATAATCAGGAGCTAATAATCATAATGTTCTTGAAGATGCACTGCAAAAGTGTTGTTATTGGACTGTTTATATTGGCTTATTGTCTGAGTAGATTACAGTGCCCATTCAGTCAAGTAAGACTGCATTGCATTTTGCTTTTAGGAAAGTGATCAAATAGTTATAAGTAGTTTTATGTTTCTTTCCTTATTTTCTTTCCTTAATTACAGTTAAATAAAAGTATGTGTTACCTCCTCCATTAGCTCGTAATTTAAAAAAAAAACACCAAAACAATTAGACTTATTTTTTAAAAATAATTTTAAAATATTTTTTTAAATAAAAAAGAATAAAATAGTACAAAAATAGTTGCAAAACAATCTATGGCTATCAAGCAATATTCTGGGCATCTTTTGAAAATAAATCAGTCAAGGAATCAGGTCCACTATCTGGGTAATTATTTTGGTAATGGGGTATCCTTTTCTGTTTTAAAACAATGAAAGAACAACTTTGTTCATATGTGTGCAATTACAAAATATGAGTTATCTCCCAAATAAAATTTTGGTGAAATATATTTTGTATCAAAATTTATATGATGGATTTTTAAACCCATGAAAAAAGATGAGGAGGGGCTAGAAAGTCTTTGGGGAGATATATATACCAAGAGATGTTTCAATCTTTCATAAAAGTAAATAAGCAGTTTGCATCCTGAAAATCAGTCTGTTTTGCTATTAAATTTAATTAAAATCTGATTTTAACTACTTTCTAAAATATCTGTATATGGTTTTGTTGGCTTTTTATCTTATTTTGGTTTTACTCCAAAAATATTTTCTGAGAGATGCTTGTAACAGATATCAAAGAACAGCAAAAGAGTGTACCTTGATTTTACAATTGATACTTTTAATTAATTTCAGTTAAGAAACCTTGATATGACTTAGAAGCACCCACTCAAATCGTTTCTGGTAATATTACCAACAGAAACATAAAACTATAAAAGCATCAGCATTCTGCTTTGGGTTTTTTTCTTCTTACTAAAATTAGGGACATCTACTACACTTTTTTAAAAAAGTTCAAGGAGCAGCTACACCAAGAATTAGTGAACCTGAGTAGCTAGAGCACAAACAATTCAGTTCAACCTTAAAAGAATTTCTCTAGGTAACTGGAAACCTTTCTTTCACTAGAAAAAAAACTAGAAAAAATAGTAAATTGGGTTTTATTTGATACCTATGTTGTCTTAGGCAGTGTTTGGGCGAATCAGACCTATTATCAAAGTTCTGAAAGGGACCAAAGACCAGTATTTTAAATTAATATGTTCAGAGCTGTTAGAAACTGGAAGGAAAAATTTATGTCAATTAAGGGTGATTATTCAATGATTAATCTGTAATGAAGAAAGCATTTTTCTTAACCTTGAGTTTGACTCGTTTCATTAGCAGTGCAGATAATATGTGACTTTGTAAATGGCAAGATATTTGGCAAGGATTATCAGTCTATTTCTTGGAAGACTGTAAATATGATTTTGGCTTTATTGAAGTTAATTTCAGAAATCATGGTGGAACTTACTAGGATGAATGTTTCATACGCAGCACTTAAATGATTCAGAGACATAAAAGTTGTTATAGGAAATGGATGACATACATCCTGGAAAATGCATTAGAGTCAAAAATTTTTTGAACTTCTACAACGAAATGAGCAGCTTCTTGCAGACACTTCTTGACACATAACTTAAAAGTCCTGGTATAAATGTTCATCCCTAAGATAACGGTGAAAGAACAATGAAGTAAAAATTATTTTCCTTTCTTAGGATAAGGAGTGTTAGTTTGATGAAAGACATGGTTGTCACTCCTGCTAGGAAAAGGAACTCTCAGGTTAAAATATATTTATACCCCCTATTTCATTTCTAGAAAAGGGATCAAGGAATTCCGAGAATTCAAAACAGCTCATCAATGCTGCTAATCATCAGTTGCACAGTAAATTGCTTTGACTGTAGTAGACATTGTTGCCAGAATACCCACCATGTCCACCAAACATGTGGCTGCTATAGCTGAGAAGACAGAACAAAAAAGTACAATTTCATCACTTTCAGATATGGCAGCTTAGTAATTCTTTTACATACTTGTATCTCTTGTACTGGGTATCTTTCTTTATTTGGAAACAACTTCACCATATAGCATATAGATGAGTGTAGTGATTATGTTCTGATGTATTTTTCATATGAGCATAATTCTTGACATATCATTTATTAATTCTTATGTCCCCCAATTCTCGGTGCAACTTTTATATATTCCAACTAATCTATCTTTGTGTATTTAGTTTTTAAATTTTGCCTGCTGAAAAATCAACTTGGACTTTTCCAAGATTCTTTTTCTTCCTTTGTGAAATATTTTCTAGAAGAATATTCTTTTACGCGATAAAAAAGTGGTTTTCTACTGTGCAATACTATGTCAATGCAACAGCTTTGTAACTCTTTTATCAAGGATCTCTGTATACTGTCCCATCAAATCTTACACAATTTTTTTTTACTAAGATAAAAAATAGTCAATGATGTTCAAGCCAAGTTTTTTCTATGATTGCTGAGAATATAATGGTTCTCTGGACTATTTCAGTCAATGCACACGACTGTCTGAATACTCTCAAATCATGGCATCAATCTGTTTATTTGATCTGCTTATGGCGGAGAAAAAGTCTTTCACTTTTAATGAGCTTACTTGTTGAAATAATTCAATACTCTAATGTCCTTCAAGAAAGTTATAAAGGTTTTTTTTCTTTCCTCCTGAAGCCTTAAATCACTGCTTTCATTACTTTCATAACTGCCAACAACCATCAGTTAATCACAAACAGACCAGCAATGATGAATTAAGCATGAAGCTTCTTTTTTGCCTCTGGCCATCCCTCAAGTATCAACCTTTTGAGAACAAGTTGCTCCACATACTCATGTTTCTTGAATTAAATCTTGGAACTGTATGCTTTCAGTCAGTTTGCATATGTCATTTCTTTCAATTTGGGACCCTCAGCATGGCAACAAAACTTATTTTTAAACTGCCATAGCTTAATAAAATTATTTTCCAAAAAGATTATTTTAGGGGCATGAAGAGCTGTTCATCAGAGACCTCATCACAATTTCATATTGAGCTAATAAATTTCTACTTTTTTAAGACTTTCCCTGGTGCATTAAAATTTGTCTACAAGAAAGGTGATTAATTTGATTAGCAACAACCTCATTTAGATATTGACCAACTTAATGTCAAAGTCTCTGTTTTGGTTCCTCGAATTTAAGACAACACTTACAGAATTTTTTCCTGTTGCTATTTTAGTGAGATGAGTGTAAATATGACTGTTTCGTTCTAAGGAAAATGTTATTGCTTCTTGAATGTTTATTTCAGAAGTACTTATGTGGTGTACACTATGCCTTGACAATTTTTTTTCTGAAGTACCTGCTGTAATTAGGTTTCGACACTTTATAATTACTATGATCTTTGGATAATATGAATATAAAATAACATAAATTAATATTCACCAAACACTTTACATATTGTCATTTTTTTGTAACAACTGGCCTTCTTTTAGTTCTAACAGTTATTTTCTCTCACATTTAAATTGGAAAAAAAAAACAACGTAGATAAAAAAGCTATGAAGTGCCATTTATTTTTTCTCATATTTCTAGACTTTTTTCTGGATCAAATGCAGCGAGGGTACTGGTGGTAAATATGTGATACATGGCATTCACCTGCTTTTTGTTTGTTTGTTTTTCTGTTTTATTTAGGTGAATTTGTTATATTCACCTAAATGGAAACACAGTGCCCTGGAATTTTTCCTAGTTAGGTAAAAAAAGAGTGTAAAGTGAATATACAGTTTTCAAATATTGAATGACTTTGCAAAATGTTGGAAGAGTTGGTTTAATATTACTTTGCATGGAGTCTAACTTGCTAATAGGAGACAGAAATGCATAAATCTACACTTATGAACTGTAAAACAGTGAGTAGACTTGACTTCCACCTCAGCTTTACATGGTTGCCTTTTTCTTAACCTGTCATTAAGAAATCAAATGAAAAAGTTAGCAAATTTGCTTAAAGGAAAGGTAAAAAAAGACAACTTCACATCAAAGAATGAACTTTTCAATAGTCTTTACACTGTACTATGTGGTGACAAAATAATAATAAGACATCTCTTTTCTGCCAAGATTTGTTAATCATACTCCACTGTAATCACACTGAGACACTCCTCTTAGCTGGAATGAAATTGTACTTTTGTATTAAAAACAGTTATTTTGATGTACATTAAAAAATCATTTATATGGTTATTTGCTGTACTGAATCCATGTTGTTGCCTCAGGACCATAGTATGTTATAGTGAGGGTAAAAATCTTATACAGCCTACTTTCTACAAGGTTTATGTAAAAAAAGACCTTGTTGGTTTTTCTATAGTTATTTCTGTCATGGGCAAACGAAAAGACAAAAGATGTCCTGTTGATTTGCAGATTTTTTGATGGTGGTCTTTGGGTTTACACAAGTATAAGCCTCTTCCTGATCCTTCAACCTCTGGACAAAGTGGAGAAAAAAATCCAAAACTCTGCCCCTGTGCACTTCAGTCAAGTAAGTGTTACAGGTGTTATATATACATATAAATAATGGATCAATAGGAGTTACTTCATCACTTATCAATCCTTTGGATAGATTTCTTTCAGTTACTTCTAGTAATTTTTTTATTTTTGGTCTCCCAAACAAATGAGTAACAAATCAATAGTAAAATCCAGCCTGATGCAAGGATCTAGAGATTTGTGGACAGAGAAACAGGATTCTATTATGTATCTTTACTTTTGATAGTATCCTTAGATAATGTCCTTTAAAGAAGTGTGAATTAAGCTTTCAGAAAGCTTGTGTGACTTAGAAATACTTTTGAAAAGCTTCCAAAGTTCAGAAGACAGTGAGCTAAAGCTGAGTCATTTCACATGTTGTTGATTTAATATTATATTCTGTTTTGAAAATAAAAATTCTCTGTAAGTGGGAAAGTTGACTGTAGATATTTTGAGTTACTGTTAATACTTGCCATTATGTTTTTTACTCACAACTTTTTGATGCATTCCCATCTGAAAATGTTGAAGGAGTGTTATAAATCTATGTCATCTTTAAATTAGAAAATATGATATGAGATGTAGGTATAACTTTTCTTCTCTTATTATACATTTAACGTGTCTGAGACTTGATTTCCATTTTGACTTTTTTTATGATAATATTCTTTTAATTCTTACTTCCTCTTTGCCTGTGAAGAGGAAAACCACGCACAAATACAGTATTTATTAAGAGAAGAAAAACTAATTCGAACTGCAATTAGGTGATGCATTCTTCATTCTTTTACAAGTTTTAAAAATATGAGAAATAACATAAAATAAGTACAATCTTAAAAAACTAGTCTAAATACGACTTTAATACTGCACATCTGTAACAGTCATATCATCTAGGATCATAGAAGTGCTGAAAGATAATACATCAAGAACAGATTCTGATATGCTCCATCTTTTTACTCTACTTTCATTAATCTAATGGAAAATATAGAAAAATGTGGAAATAAAATAAAAAAAGTCTGTACAATTTTGAGATAGAGCTCAGCAGACCAAAAAACCATTAAAAACCTTTTTTTTTTGGCATTTGTCAAGAATCTTAAATGAAATGTATTTATTATGATTATAGGATCTTTTATTTAAAAGTTCTAAGTGACTTTCTCAGTCTTCATCAGAGTCTTGCAATTGATTATAGTGAAAATTAAATTCAATTCTAGATCAGTTTTGGACCTTGGTCTCAGTAGAGGCTTTCAAGCCTATTGCGGAAGGACAGATAAAACTTATCAAAGTATATTCTTTTGGTATTCCAGAGATAAAATATACTGTATCTAGTTTGTTTCGATCCGTGCTGTTGCAATGTGACAGATTTCTTTCCTTAAATACCCAATTGAAGTACATTGTACCAACTCTGAGATTATTAAGAACTACATGATAATGGATTTTTTTTGGGAGGATAAGTACTATGTATAATGGGAGAGCTAGTAAATGAACAAATTGTAAGTTTCAATTATTTTAATAGTGCTTTTCCTCTGCTTGTGAGACAAAGGTATATCTTGCTGTGAGGATCACACTTATACTTAAAAAATTCTCAATATTCCAAAGAAGAGGCTTTAGCTAAGAGTCAGGAAGCACAAATAATGCAGATGTGTATTTCACTAACCCTCTCCACCACTAACACCAAAAACATCACTCTTACCCTCTCCACTTCTCTCGCCACAATCCCCCCCTTCTCCCCCCAAAAAAAAAATCCAACCCTTTTCATTTTCTCCTAGTGTGTTTATGGAAGCTTTAATTTTCCTCTTATTTCTGCTTGGAAAGTTTCACTAGGAAAATGTATTTTACTGAACACCGTACATACAGCATGGATCAAATTAGTTTTCTGTATCAGATGGTGAAGTTGGTTTGAGTTTTGTCCATTTTCTTCTCTGCATTTGCTCTTTTCAATATTATTGCACTCAACACGTGCTCTCCAAATCTTTACATTGAAACATATAGGCTTTCAATCGTAATAGGTCATACTCAAGAATACAATTATCAGTTCAATTCCAAATTATAAATGCTGTCCTCATGTAACTGTTCAGCGGATTTAGAGTGAAATGTTCCACATTTTTAAATAATTTTAAAAAATAGAAAATCATAAAGCAGTAAATTGGGTGTAATCTCATTTTAGTACTGTTTAATAAATATCTTTCTAAATATCTTACCCATTGAAGAATTGTTAACTCAGTTGCACTAAAGATATTAACACGCTTCTCACATAATTTTATATCATCCCATATTGCATTTTTCTGATGTGATGGAACTTATCTGAGTGGATTCTTTATGTCTGAATTTCTTTTTCAAAATTATTTTCATACACACTTACATGCAGGAAACTTCAAAACATAAATCAAAATAAAAGATTTCAATGCAATTCTAGGTGTAAAAGGTTGGAAAGTTAATTTTCTTGTCGTGGGAAAAATAGAAATATTTATATTTGCAATTTCATTTCCTGTCCTACCTTACTTTCTTCCCTTCAAAAGTTTTTTTTCTTTTCTCTGTTAGACAGGACTAAACACATACACACACACACATACACAGACACACACACCCAAATGGAAATTAGAAAACATATTACGTTAATATGAATACTTAGTATGATCTTTTTTTCCAAAATAGGAAAATATTCTACCTTTGGCAAGAATATATTCTTTGGCTTCTAATGTGCAAAATTAAAATACATTAAAGTAGAGGCTACTAGGCAAAGATGAAACACCAAGCTTATGATTCAGAAGGAAATTCCCAATACTTTCCATGGAAGTAGGAATTTTATCCAGTTCCACACAATTATTGTGAGTTTTTCTGTGTCTTTTATGTTTTGATAATTGCAACTTTGTTGCCAATCTTGATTCTGTTTAGAATATCTCTATAAAAAAATCATACCTAGATAAAATTTTTAACATTAAATGTAGTGGAAATTATGTATGATTTTATATTCTTGATTTATGCTGTCTCTTCTACAAATTGTGAGTGCAGCAGTGATTTTTAATTTTTAATTTTTTTAAATTTCACTTCAATGTGGAGTGGCATGGGCAGATATAATTTTTATGTACTGTCAGTCAAGTGGCGAAGAGCCCTGAATTTCTGCAGTGAGCAGCTTCTTTATGTACTTCCTCATCTTTGAATTTATTTTCTTAGATTCTCTTGAGAGTAATAATGCCATAAAATAACTTTTCCACCCTTGAATCCTGGCAGGGGGAAAAATTGCTGTTAATTATTATAATTGCATGTTTCAATCCATTCTGGAGCACCAGGAATTAATCTTATATGAAATGTGATCTGCAGACAGGTCCCCCAGCTTGTTAATTTGCTGTTAAACTAAATCAGTATTTTGTTTTACTCTTGATACTTGAATAGATTCATTCCATTCTTGGCCTCAATTAGAGTTTGTTTGAACTGTGTTCTACTAATCTGTCAGATTGAAATATCAATTGTATAATTCCATTTTGCAGCGATACTAGTTGAAAAGGTATTTACATACTATGATTTATATAAGAATTGCCATTCATTTAATGCAGACATGGTTTTAACACAGCATGATTAATTGCAAAACAAATTGTGAGTATCTCCTTTAGAGACTGAATTAATCAATGCAAACATGAAAATTCTGAGGACTTTCAGAGAATATATGAATTCAAATGTCAGAGAAAGCTTTTAAAAACTGATAATTCTTGGTGTAAAAGTAACACTACCTTAAAAAGTCTATAATAAAACAGCAATTCTTGTGCTTTGAGCACCTGGATCAATACTTAACATTGTCAAATGTACAGTAGAACTAGAAAGATTTCAAGAACATCTGTATTAAAGGCTGTTAAACCAAGTAGTATGTTGTCTGAAAATGTTCTTTCCACTAATATAAATTTGTTATCTGCTTTGTAATTGATGGAGATGTACATTATTGTTATATTTTCTGATTTTAAATGTTGGAATTAACATAATGAACCTCAGTACAAAAAGAACTCAAATTTTCACCCTAAATTTTTAAACCAGTAATCCAATTTTTCAGTGCATTGTATGTCCTAAATTGTATGTCCTAAAACACCATGCTAGACAAACTCACTCATAATCATCTAACCTTATTTTTTAATTACTTCAGGCTCAGTAGACCAGATATTTTCAAACACCAGTCCCTCCATTTGGAATAAGCTTCCTTAGTCAGTAAATTTATTTTCTCAATCCCAACATTTTTAATTGTGAATTGTAGATGACATGCAGGTGCTGAACCTGGGTCAGTGCAGCTCTGAATATAAATACCTCTTTGGGGATGAACGGATGGAGAGTACTCCTACTGAGAATGATACAAACACAAACGTGACCTGGCAATGTGCACTCATAGCCCAGCAAGCCAAGTTGGGCTGCATCCAAAGACGCATGATCAGGCTGAGGGTGTGGATTCTGGCCCTCTTCTCCAGCCTTGTGAGAGCCCATCTGGAGCACTGCATCCAACTCTGGGGTCCCTGGTAGAGGAAAGACATGGCTCTGTCGGAACAGGTCCAAAAGAGGGCCATGAGGATGATGAGGTGGAGGGAGCACCTCTCCCATGATGAAATGACTGAAAGATTTGGGGTTGTTCATCTCGGAAAAGAGAAGGCCTGGGAGGACCTTACTGCAGCCTTTCAGTACTTAAAGGAGGCTTATAAGAAAGACAGCCTGTAATGATAGGAAAAGCAATAATGGTTTTAAACTAATAGAGGGTAGATTAAAACTAGATATAAGGAATAAATTTTTTACAGAGAGTGTGATGAAACACTGGCACAGATTACCCAGAGAGGTGGTAGATATACCGTCCCTGGAAACATTCAAGGTTTGACAGGGCTCTGAGGAACCTGATCTAGTTGAAGATGTTCCTATGCAGAGGGATTTAAATAGATGATCATTAAAGGCTCCTTCCAACCCAAACTATCCTATGATTCTATGGCACATGGTCTGTCAAGACCTTGTCTTTCTTCTCAACAATTATTTTAACATTCGTATGTTTCTGTCCACACAAATTGAACTAGTCAATTGGTCATAATATTTTTTAGTTCACATAGTTAATACCATTTGAAGGAGGGTGGACGGACTAAATCACTGCTATTTTTGTTAGTGTTTGTAAATAAAACATTATATGCTCATTTAAATTAAAAAAATTAAATACATTTAACAACAAAAACTAACATTTGTTATAATGACTAATATCATAGTTTCAGATGCAGGCCTTTGTGGAATAACATTTTAATACACTAGCTAAATATTGCATTAGATTTTGTACATTTCTAATGTATATTTTTAAGTTATATGAATAAATAATAAATAGTTTCACTGTTAAAAACCCCAAAACAAACAGAAATACGTCATCCCCAAAAGTTCTAAAATATTTGAATAAGAATAAAAATCCAAAAGCTACAAGAATCATGCCTGTTCTCTAAGATTCGTTACTAGCCATGTGGAAGAGACAGGAGAAACTCCATAGGATATTTCTAAAACAGGAGTGCATATGGATTGTGTATGCACATGCAGTACTTGAGCACATAGGGTTACTTGCAACAAAGACCTTCATCAGGAATGATGTGATATTTATGTATCAGTCCCGCTTTTTCACAAGTTCATTAACTCCTGTGACAAGAATATCATGCACTCAAGCAAAATCACAGAGGTATAAAATAAATAATTGATTTGATGGTATGGCTTGGGGAAGAAGAGAACTTAACCTTCTGCCAGATAAATATTGCATTAGAGTTTGCAAATTTGTACTGTATATTACTGAAGTTAAAACCATAAATAAGACATGAATTTGATGGATGGAGCACTCAGTGGATAAAGAGCTGGCTGGATGGCCAAACACAAAGAGTTGTGGTCAATGGCTCGTTGTGCAAGGTGAGACCAGCGAAGAGAGGAGTCCCTCAGGGATTGGTACTAGGGATAATATTTTTTGACAGCTTAGTTGGCAACATGGACAGTGGAGTCGGGCACATCTTCAGCAAGTTCACTGGTTACACCAAGCTGTGTGGTGCAGTCAACACACTGCGGGGAAATGATGCCACCCAGAGGGATCTCGTCTGGCTTAAGAGGCCAGCCCATGTGAACTTCATGCAGTTCTACAAGGACAAGTGCCATGTCCCACACCTGGGTTGTGGCAATCCCAGGCACACCACAGACTGAGCAGAGAAGTGGTTGAAAGCAGCCTTGCGGGGAAAGACTTGGTTGATGAAAAACTCAACACGAGCCATCAGTGTGCACTCACAGCCCAGAAAGCCAATGGAATCCTGGGCTGTATGAAAAGGAGCATGGCTAGCAGGTCCAAGGCGATGATTCTGCCCCTCTACTCTGCTCTTGAGAGACCCCACCTGCAGTACTGCATACAGTTCTGGTGTTCCCAAGGTAAGAAGGATATGCAACTTTTGGAGCAGAGGAAGGCCACGAAGTTGATCAGAGGGCTGAAGCAGCTCCCTTATGAAGACAGGCTGAGAAAGCTGGGGCTGTTTTGCCTGCAGAAGAGAAGGTTGAATGAAGACCTCCTTTCTTCACTAAAAGAGTCAGTGAGCACTGGAACAGGCTGTCCAGGGAATGCTCTTCCCTAGAAATGTTAAAAAAACTGTCTAGATGTGTCACTTGAGGACATGGTTTTCATGAGACATCGCTTGAGGGCAGTACTATAATGTTTGACTCAATGATCTTAGATGTCTTCTCAATCCTACAATTCTTAAGGATTCTGTGATCCTATACTTCTCTAATTCCATTTAGTTAAGGCATTTGGCATCTTAAGATAAGCTCCAAATGAAATATTAGTTTTGTCTACAGATTCTGTAACTTCTGTTTCTGTCCCTTATAGTTGTTTTCATTTACCAATGTATTTGTTTCCAGAGAGAATGCCTGAGTCAGTCATGACTCAATTCATTACACATGCTTTCCAGTGAAAAAAAGGAAATAAAAGGAAAAATAGCAATTTATTTTCTGATTATAATTTTCAATGACACTGCAGGTTCAGTATTTTCAAATGATGATCACTTCTCACTGAGAGTACTGCAGATGTGCCATAATGATGATTTTATCACAATTAATATTTCATCAACATGAAAGTAGGACTTGTTGCATATGCTCATAAGTGTAGCTGTGAAGGTGCAGAGGACTACTTGTGTGAAGAGAAAGACTCAACTCTATGGTTTGATTTAGCCATAGATGGAGAATATACGAGGTAGAATATTAGTATGACTAGTAACCAAAGTCATAATTAGTATCGTATGAAAATATGCATGTTATGGTATTCTACAAAATGATGGACTAAAGATTGAAAATAGAGGAAATACATCCTGTGAAAAAGATCACTCTTGGAAGCATATTAATAAGTTCTTATTATTCAAGATTTATTTTTTTACTTCATTGTTGAAAAAACTCATCCTCTGAGGTAAGTAACTCATTATCTGAAAGATTTTATTTCTTTCCACTTAACTAGCTTCTACACTCCACTGGTCTTTTGTGATAAGCATACTTTACCACAGTGTTTGTCTGTTTTTATGAAAACATGTTTTTAAAATCAGTTATATCTATAATTTCATGTATTTTCCAAGAATAATTAATTTTAAAATATAAATATGAACAGAAAAAACAATCCAGGACATGTTAAAAAGAACTTTTCAAAGAGGAGCTGATAGGAATTGTAAATAAAGTCTACTTTGTCAGCGGTGTTTTACTTACTTTGCCTATTCCTGATATAATTTCAACTAGATTAGCCTACCTGAATAATTCCTGNTTTTTTTTTGGTATATGTAATACATGTTTAAGCAACTAACAATTAGCTTTTTATTTCTGAAAAAAGAATCATCCTGTGTAAACTGTAAGGCTGATGCTTTTGGGGATATTAAAGGTTTTTTCCACAGAGTGTGTAAGAAGAGAAATTAGTATTTTGGAGGTGACCTGGCATTAATAAATTCTTATTCTGTATTTCCTGTACTACATATGATATTCTGTTTGCAACTTTCAGATGAAAATTTGGCCAAGTAGGACAATTGTGATAACAGAAATTCAGATCGTGTTCTCACTGCCTTTATGTTATTTTATATGTGATTTATGTAAGAGGACTAGTTGAGAACTATTAAATACAACAGAAACATGTCAGGTTAGTGAATATATAGCCTTTCATTAAAATAGAGGTGTTTTAATTATTATGTGGAAATTGTGGAAGCTTTCCTGAGATTGGATGTCTTGTCATATATCTGTATGCAAACAATGACAAAGAATCCTTTCTGTATGGGCTCTAGACAAAAATACTGTTCTCTTCTCTCCTCCTTACCCCTCTGATTTCACTTTGGTTAAATTGAGTTCACTTTGGTTTCCTTTGGTGATATCCCTATGCGATAGATAAATGTGATGTTTTAGCTTTTCTATCTCCTCTGGAATATTTGATAACATGGGAAAAATAACATCGAAAAGAAGTAGATACCTTCATTAGTTCATTAGTGAACTTTCCTATGCAAACATTATTTTTCTCTTATTAGTATTCCTTCTAACATTTTGCCACGCTTCTGTTTCACTGTTCCTTATCTTTTGCTTCAAGACTTAAATTACAAGGGGTCTTCTTCAATTTTCTTCCACCTTAAATGTCAATATTTTATCAAAATTTTATCCCTATTTTATGACAAATCTTTGATTATTAATAATTTCAATTTGTATCTCTTGATTCTATTATTTCTCTATGTTGTTAACATTTTTTCCCTTCAATCCTTAGCTTTATGAGGGCTAATATTTAAGATTAATTTTAAACATACACCCATGGCCATTACTGACAGGGTAGTTGCTTAAATTGAAAAATTGTGGATTTGTATGTTTATTTTTAATCCAAAATTTTGTTTATTTTGGCAAGAAAGAAGAAAAGTTTGTCTAATTAAATGTCTAATTAAATGTCTTATTTAAAACATGGAAATGTAGGATTAAGGATTTAAGAAATTATCCTTTAGATTTAGAGTTGCACTAAAAATAGAGAAGTGCATGAGTCATGGATAAGAAGGAGGCAAATGATACTGTTTCAAAATATTTATTAGAAGAACTGTAACTTCTTAAAATCTTGCAATACCAAAATATTTTAGATGTGAAGGATGCAGGAATTTCATCCAAGAAATGTGGAAGCCTTACACATGACTATGTATTTTCTTGTTTTTAATTTTCTACCTTCTTTGTAATAAGCAAGAGGCTTCTATATAGCAAGATGTATTCTTGATTTGTTCTTGGTTTTCCTTTTATTTAATTTTTTTATGACTCTGATGTATGTTTGTATCACAAAAGTATTAGAGGCAGAAGTATATTTCAAGATTCAAACATTCTGTTGTGTACTATTCAGCTTTTCTCAGGAACAATATCAATAGTATTTATTTCAGTTGAAGAGCTGAAAACTCCTCAACGTCATCTAATCTTTAAACATGTAATTTAAGGAAAGTAGCTTAACCTTAAACTAATTTGATTTTTTTCATTTTAGAACAGGCCTAAGGCGTTCAAACAAGTTTAAAGTCAATATGAGAAACAAAAATGCATTCCTTGAAAGACTGGGAAAATATATTTCTCCTTTGAAGTATTATTCTAATTTATATGTCAAGATAGTTTTACTTCTTTCCATTTAATATCCTGGTTAGAAAACATTTGTTCTGCTGCATTTTTCAGCAAAGTTCCATCCTTTAATTACATCATCTGATGTGATTCACCATTTCACATTTTTCTTTACCACGTCTTCTTTTTCTTTGTGAAAGATATCTGCTCTTAAACATGATTTTCTTTCTTTATATGGTGGAATTCCTGAGTATTTGGAATAGATCCTACCCCAATGAGCATAAGCATTAAAGACTGAAGGAGAGTTATTTGAAATTTTTAAGTTTGGATAAGGCCAGTGCTCTCCTCAATGAAAAAAAAAAAGGCAATTAGAAGAAGAATAGAATAGAATAGAATAGAATAGAATAGAATAGAATAGAATAGAATAGAATAGAATATTTAGACCATATTTAAGTTCTCGGTTAGTATAGGCATGAGAAAGCCCATCTTAAATATCCAGGTGGCATGAAAAAAGGAAAATAAAATCCAATAAAACCCCAACTCCTGTCTGGTATTTTTAACATGCCATATAACGTGTAGATAGTACAAGTTATAGCAAAAATGAACCTCCCAAGTCCAGAATTTTTTTCTCTCCTGACAATAGAATTACAAGTGCTCTAAATTCTGTTATTATTCAGCAGTCTTAAAATGGTGACGTAAAAATAAAAACAACTTTTGCATGGAAATTTTAGCAAGCTATTTGTACGTATTGCCAGATGAGGAGACAGATGACCAAAAGTAACTCAAGTGATGGAAGAACTTCCCTTTTCTCATTCATTTGATGGAAGAACTGCACTGTTCTCCTTCATTTGATGTTTGAAATGCAAGATGTACAGGCAATGAAAAAGCCAATGTTCAGTCGGTTTAACAGTCACACAATGGAACTGGTTATATCAAAGTTGTTCCTGAGTAACTTAACAGATGGTGAAGAAATAGCCATTCTATTATTTACTGAACAGGAAACAATGTACAAACGTATTTCATAAAAAAGTGAACAGTGATTTGATGAACTGATGGCTTTCAACAGGGTGACCTATTTAATTTCTGCCTCTTTGAATCTGTGTTTTTCTTGAATCATTTTTTTGATCTAACAGTAATGCTTTTTTGCATTACTGTTTAATGCACATCGAACAGTAATGCTTTTTTTTTTTTTTTAAATTTACCAAGATTCATCTACCTGAACCTGACTTCAGTTTTATATTTCTGAGTATTGTATTTCAGAGGTATTTTACGTCCTTTTGAGAACCTACTTTCAAGTCAATCAGAAACAATCAGAAAAAGTAGTTCTAGGCTGTTTATATCTCTATAATCTATATCTATATCTACATATAGATATATAGATATATATGTGTGTATAAATATACTTTAAAAATAAATCTGGTCCTAAAAAATATTTCTGTAAAACATGTGATTTACAAAGAATTATATTCTTGTGTAGCACAGATTTCTCATTGACATTTTTCTGAGATGATTCATGTAATTTGCAAGTGACAAAACCTGAAAATTGCTTAAGCTTACCTCACTTTTTTAGATCTAGAGGTTTTTTACATGCTTGCATAGTCATGTAGGTTTTACTCATTTTAAGAAATTATTTTAATCCTTTTTCACATCTTTATTATTGTCATTCTATCTTAATAACACACTCTCAACTTTTTTCTCTTCCTCCTACTTTTCCACATATATGCCACTTCTCTCTATCTCATTCCTTCCTATGCTTGTTCCACTTCATATCTGACTTCTCATACATCCTTCCCAGTTGTCCCATATTTATCAAAATTCCTGGTTATTTTGCAAAAAGGACTGACCTTTTTTAAATTTTGTGTTTCAAATGTATTTTCTGTACACTTTTCCTGAATTTGAGTTTTTCCTGTCTGCTATCTAAATAAGTACTGTTAATCACAAATATTTATTCATAAAAGAAATAATTCTGTGGCATTTAGCAGGCAAGACAATGTCTTGTTCTTTTGAGCTGGCAGTGCATGCTTTCCTTGAAACTTATTCCTGTGAACTAGCCACAAGATGATGTGCAATTCTGTCTTCTAGTTAAAAACTAGAATTTTAATTAAACATTTATTTTCAAGAGGCAAGATGAGCTGTTTAATTTCCCATTTGAGATACTCAGTAACAGGAGGAGTAGTTTGTTTTTTCCAAGTAAAATAGTTTGATAATTTCAGGAATGTCTTTCTTTTCTTAGCTTTACACAGAATTTTACCTCATTAATTGTTCCTGCTCTTCTTGTGTTGCTTCAATAGAGGGATTTGCTGAACCTACAAATTTAAATGAGCAAGACAATCTGTTGAGTTTTAAAAATAATAAAAATTTAATTTTTTTTTTTTCTGGAGCCTAAATAATTGTCTGTTAAGACTTATTGGAGTTGGAATAAAGTTCTTCCGGAATATGAACATGACCTTCTGGCTATAATCGAGGCGAATTAAACGCCTAGCCTTTAACATTCATATATTGGTTCAAAAACATGACATAGATCCTAATAGCAAAAATTAAATGTAGGCTTACAGATCATGAAGCAACATTTAAGTAGAACTCAGTATCTGCATGCTTGGCAAGTATAATAACCTCAGTAACAAAATAAGAGAAAAAGATATAAAACCCATGGATTCAAACTGCAGTCTCCCTGTTCTTGCATTGTACTTTTTCTCCTCACTGTAATTTCTAGAACTGTTTGAAATGTAATATGTAATTAATAAGTGTCTCAAATGATGCTCTAATTAAAGACAAGATTTAGTATTCCACTAGGGTTTCAGCTGAGTATGTAAATTTTAATTATGCTCTTATAAGGCCAACTTAACCAACCACATTTCTAATACAGATTGAAAAGTATATATCCATATTAACAAAACACATTTAAGCAGAATAACGCATTACCTGTCTGTCAGTATGTTTATCACTTTTGGAAAAGGACAGATTATTTGAGATATTAAGCATTTAAGTAAATATATTAACAGCATTACAACCATTAGCTGAACTGCCAATGAAAATGAAGGCAGAGAAACATAATTCGCGTGTTCCAAAAGTGCCCTGGCAAGAGTGCTAAACAAGGCTGCTCCTCCTGGCAAAAAATATACACTAACAGGTGGGTTCAGTAAGTGGCTGCTTTGGCCACTAATGATATGTGTGAGTTTGGGCTCATTATATTCCTCCATAGATACAGTTTGGCACTATCAATAAATACATATTTTAAGATAACTCATGAGAGAGAAATACTGTACACAATGTCATGACTTTACACAGTCGTGGTTCTGCAGTCATTAAGATTTGCATTAATAATCAATTTTAATTTAAATTTATAACTCATCATGTTCATTTGGAATTCTTTGTGCAGGCGGTAACAGCTGTGCTAATGAATTTTGTGTGATACCTTATGAATAAATAATTTTCCTTACCAGTCTCGCTGAAAGAATTAGCCCTATATTACTGACATTTGTTTAAGAGCATATCAAATTAAAACACAGTTTTTCACAGTATTTACAAAAGCTGCTGTACTATGTATGATTGATGTGAAAGAAATACGAAGGAAATAGTACAATATGTGAGTGATATAAATGACATATAGGGCCGAGAGTACATTACAGAGCAAAGAGAAAAAATATCAAACCTTCTCCACATCAAAAACATAATTTTCTACAAAATAGTAAAAAGGTGTTTCCCAACATGATGGCATTTTTTCTTGATATGCATTTTGAATAAGATTAGGAAAAAGTTTAGAAAGTCTTTTATTGCTTGTTTGGATAGAAGTTGAGCCAATTTTTGTTGTCTAAAACTAATCTAGAAAACCTTTCAGAATGTGCCTGTAGCGTTTCTGCATCCTAGACAAATTGAACAGCATCTAGTTCAATCTCCTTTTTCAGTGAAGCCTCTCTATTTCTATACAGTAGTGCTTACTGTTTTGGAACTTCTTTGAATATGGAAAGCTTGAAAAGTAATTTTTATATTTTGTTGACTGGTTATCATATCTATTTTTGAGTTTTTATTTTGCTGTGTGTTAGTGAAAGAAAGACACCATTTAGAAATGGATACAATTGCTGATGATCTGGTATAATGGTATAGGGTTTTTTCCCAGTTAAATAGAAATCGTCTTCCTTTCCTTTTTCCTGATAATACATTAACACATTATTATACCAAATGAAGACCAAATTCTAGAGTAATTATTTGAGCAAAAGTCTCACTGGGATACTATTTTCTGAGTAACATCAATGTGAATCTGTAATAACAGTACACCTCAAACCTTACAAAGAAAGTAGTAACCAATTCACACTTCAGTATATACTGAAATAAAGTAGGACTCGTAGTTAAGCAGAAAAATAGAATTAGTTATTTTATATAAATATTTCTTAAACTGTTTTATTTGATACATTTAAAGTTCCATATGTTTAGTGAAAATTGCTTTTTAAACATTTTTGCTATGAATGCTAGCTGGATTATTTCATTAGGTGTTAGTTCTTTACAAATTCTATTTAAAATAGTATTATATCTGATGTTGAATCCTGTTACAGTGAATGACTGCTCTTTTGTTTCTCAAGGGTAGCAGGCTGAAGATCTTCAATATTTGAAGACCTTTACTACTATCATAAAACAGTTTTCTTGGATTTCAGAAATGAGATTTTGTATCAGCAGATTCTGAAAATAGGGTAAAAAAATTCTGAAATAATTTTGTAAATGAAGTTAGGAGTTGAAATAATGAAATTCAAAGAGCTTTTGGTGTATTACTTGTGTTATTGTTAAATACCCAAAAAAGAAAATGGTAAGCACATTCATTTTATTAAATTTTCAAATCAGAAACTTTTAATTTCCTTGGATTTTAGCAAGATATGTACATCTAGTTATAAACATATGCATGCATAGACTGTCAATGTTTTTTTGTAACTGTTCTGACTAGCATTTCAAAGGCTATAGACAATATACGGTACTTATAACAACTCAGACCACAGCCAGTTTCAATAATATAAATTTACAGATTTTATCTTGGACTTATACCTGGGAGAGTAAATGGAACTTCTAAAGTTATTTCATAACATGATTAATACTTCCAAATGGTAGGGAAGGCAATATAAATTCATTAAAATTTGTTTTGAATGATAATGCAAGAGGTTAGTTTTCAATGTCCTCACGATGTGACTTCAAAAGTTGGGGGTTTTTTTTGTCTTAATGAACCCAAACGGTTTATTGGTGATTTAGCATATTTTTAATTAGTTTATCAACAGCACAATGGTTAGAAAGAGGTTGGGTTTACTTGTTTACTAATTGATTTACTTTAGTTAATTCTACTTGTTTTACATGTTTGATAGATTTGGAGAAAAGATAACAAGTACAATAAACAAATTATACTTCTCATCTGTGGTGCTCTTTCCTTATCTCTGCAAAGAGACTTAATGCTAGAAAAAATCCTGGGAATAGGTGTACTGTGCTTAATCCCAAAAATAATGAGAAACCTTTGAATACTTTGAGCTATCTGCAAATGAAGATGCTATTGATTTTCTTACTGCAATAGCTATAATTAAAGTTTTTTAGATCAGTCTTTTTTACTATGCTAAAATGGATCAATGCAATCTCACTCTATACTTTTGGGGGATATTAAAGACTAGTTATATGGTGCTTGACTTACAGTTTTCTTCTGAAAATAACATCAGATATTTTAGGATACCAAAAGCGAAAACTTTTTAAAATGTGGCCTGCATCCTAGGAAATTAGTGAGGAAAGTTGTTAATAATAGTTTTCCTAAGATATTAAATATTCTGTCTTCTTTAATATCCTGATCTGATTAAAGCATCAAAAGAAACAAAGATTTGCAAAACTAGAAGAGAAAAATGTGGTGTTTCCCTTATATTCAGTAGCTCAGCAATGTAGGTTTCAGAGAGGGGGAACTTTTACTTTCCTTTTCCTAACAGGAATCTGTGCCTCCCAAATAAAAGCTATAATCTGCATTCCTGGAATAAAAGAAAAAGGAAGGAAGGAACTACATAGAATGGGCTGATAAAAGCTGAAGTGACTCAGAAAATTCCTTATATGGGTAAATGTAACAAAAGAATGAGTGTGGGTTTTTTCTTCACATTTTTTTAAACTACTCTGCAGCCTTGGTAGGGGGATGTCTAGACTTTTTGCTTTTAATGGACTTGTGGAGGCTTAGTCTATTTCTTGTTGCTCTGCTGGAAAATAACCTTTCCACCAGGTTACAGGGAAGTATGAAATGCAGTCACTTTTCTGAATGTGAGTCATGATGTGAGCAGGCTAGGGAGGGAATAAAATATAAAGATCTTGTATCTGCATTAATCTGTGAAGTTTTCCTCTGAGAATGTAAATTCTTTGATTCCTTCTTGTATGTGTACACTTCTGTCCTCTAACTGTGGCTTGAAAAACAGTCTGTTCTTGAATGTAAGCAAAGAAATCAGGCTTTCCTGATGCAAAAGGGCTCTCCTGCCTATTAGATATTAAGAAAAATAGAGGCCCTGTGTCAAGTTTGAAAACCTTATGGCTTGAAATTTTTGCTACTTAGATGAATGTGATAGTTAATTGTCCCAAACAAGTCTGAGTCAGAAGCTCTATTTACTACAGGAAAATTTAGGAATAAATATTCTAGGTTTCCTGAAACTAAACCTGAGGTTCCTCTGAGGACTACCAGATATCAACTTCTCAATGCTCCTGAGATTTATTGATCCAGAGGAAAGAAAAAATCTTCCTTATTTCTTCAAGAAACTTCACCAGTTACTATTTGAAGATTTTTAAGTTTCTAACTAGGAACTCCAGCCCATAAATTTGCTTCCTCTTCTACTCATGTCCTCCATTTACATTTGACATTTTACATTGTCAAAATCTGAACATTCAAGAGTATTTATGCTCTATACTGCTCAATAATAATGAATATTTCTAGGTATCTAGTATAATTGCACTGTTTCCATATTTCAAGATGAACACTAAATAGCCTTTAAGTAAGTATTTAAAAATCATTATGGTCACAGTATATGCATAACATAAAATTTTGTGTCCAAAGAAAGATGCAATGAAAATTTTGAGTCTTGAAGTAGTTTAGGCCTTTGCAACTCTCTTTCTGTCATTCCTGATTGTCTCATTCCTGATCGTTGGTGTGTAAATGAGTCTTACTTGGAATATGATTGGAAACATGAAAAATGTTCACCTTCACATAAGTTTCAATAATCATGTTCTTTGAAATGGTAAATATTCTTGTTACCATAGGTTGAATTTTCAGCAATATATATTTTTAGGATAGAATAAATAAACATGTTTTCACTGCTGAATTGTCAGAAGTACATAACTTAATAAGAATGAATAGAAACAGGTGTCTTAGCGCTGTGTGTTTATCTGCTTACTAGCAGCTCATTTTCCATTGAGAGTGTCTTTTAAATGGAATAAGGATACCATTCAATAGGAAAAAAAACCCACCCCTGAATATTAATTTTTACCTTGAATACGAAATACTTTTCTAGTTAAAAATAGAAAATATGACTTAGTTGTCCAGAGCCTTTCATACATAATGCCATCATACCCAGTAACTGCAAGCACACTCTCCCTCATCCCCACCCTCCCCCTACTTGTTTTTCTAATCAAGGACATGCTTTCTCCCCTGAGGCATGTGGGAGTTTAACAATTACTTGCAGCTCTAACACCAAGCAATTTCTTCTGGGACTGCAATCTGTTAGAGTTCAATTTTCTCAGCCATAGATGAAATGATCAGAATGAATTTGTTCCTTCAGACTGAAACAGAATGAATAAACTGAATGTGATGGAAATGAACTTCTGTAGCACTCGTATGAGTGCAGGCTTCTTTTACACGTAAGCATACTGTCACATACAAATACAAGTGCTGGAGTTTCAAATAGCTGCTTTACTTCTTTCCTTCTGCTGCTTTTCATTTCAGATGTGAATTTAAAAAAATAATTTTTTACCTACCGAGATCATTAAGAATGCAATTAGGAATATTAGAAAAAAAGTTGTTGCACAAACAAGTGGGTAAAGATTGGGATGTTTTTGTGAAGAAGCAAAACCTTATATTTAAGAAGAAATTAATCTACGGAAAAAACCCCCAAAACAACCAAGCAAAAATTCAAAAAAAAAGACAAGCACATATCCCTATCAGAATCATATCTCTGCATTTACTTGCAAACTAACCGTAGTCCCAAACACACTTTCAATAAAACTTTTTATTTCATCAAGATTTACATACCATGCAGGAATCTGTTTGTTGTAGGAAAATCCAGCCAGCTTTCTAAGCAGACTTAGGAGTTAAGACTGTGACTGATATATAGATTTTTGATTGAATTTGATTTTATTTAAATTAGTTAAGTGGGTCTAACAAACTTCATTGGGAAATTACATGAAATAGAAGAGATATTCACCCTTCCAGTAGGACATAATGTATGTTTCCTTTCCATTCTTCCACATGAAGAAATAAAACTACATGTGAAGATTTACAAACCAACGAAACTACATCTTTAGTCTACTTCTTGCTTCTTACTCCTCTTTTGTGCTCAAATGTCACAATTTTCTTGTCTCAGATTTACTTGTAATTCACATCTGTGGCTGATGTTGAAGCATTGTAAACAAATCGAAGTGGTGTCACTGTAGGTGATTCTCTTTATTCTTTGAAGAAGCTGAAGAGTAATTAATTCAATTGTTTGTATTTAATCATGTCTTGTTTCTTCTCTCAAACCAGGCACAAATTTAGATAATGAAACCTTCAGAGACTTCCTCACAGGCAGATGTAATATGTCTCTTTTGCAATAGTTCTTGAGATTTAAGTCCTGTGAACTGCTGAGTTGTCTACGCTAGTTATTTTCAGGGTAAAAACTCAAATAGACAAACAATAATCTAAACTTTTCTAGAGCAGATTCCAGTGTTTATTCTGACTGTGTGAACGTGGTATTTGTAGGGAGCATGGTGAAGCATCCATCATCTGGCTGTAGCAGCCCTTTCTGAAGGCACCCTGGTCCTAGTTCAGGTGGTGCAAGAGACAATGTCAGAGTGATTCCTGGATGGTCACACGGGAAAGTTTCCTCAACACAAGGCTGGATGATACTGTGGCAAAAGGGATCTATGCACTGAATAAATCAGTATGAATATAAAAATGTGAAAATACTTCTTGTTAAACAATAAGCAAATGTTCAAATTTCACCTTATTTTTAACCTTCTTTATAGTATTGTAAAACATTTGTGGTAGGTGATGAGTTATACAGTCTTTTTCTATCTAAGGACCTGAGGTGACATGCACTTAATTCAGTTTGCATGAAAATTCTAATAAAATATAAGGGTTTATATACAATAAGAAAAGCTAAAAAATAATAAATTAGCTACTTTTCATTTTGTGTCAAGTGTTATTAAATATTAATTACTTTTAAAGTGGTTGCTGTTCAAAGGCTGCCTTTTGTAGCACAGCCAAGTAGAATATCCTTTGGAACACCTGAAATAGTTAGGCTAATAATTCTTTCTTATGTGTGAAAAATAGACTGACTGACTTTTAAAGTGGCTGTGGTAATCAACTGTAGTAGGACTTCATAAATTCTATTCAGCACTCAGTATATAAGTCCAAATCCCTGAAATCTTTAAAATAAAACAGTCAAACATTTTGGGAATGAAGAAAACCGACATGAGTTTAAATGGCAAAAAAGGCAGACCTGTCAACAGCTATATGTTTGTCTCTTTTAAGCTGGAGCAGTGCTGATGTTAGTAGATATGTGAAAACATTTGTTCATAACTCCTGACCCTGTCTTCTAGATGAAAGCCAATATGCTTTCAAGGTAGCTAACCAGCCATGACACTTTGTTAATATAGAACTATCCTTAGGGTGCTCATATTTTGGTTTCTAGGTGTGCTTTCAAATAATATGCTCTGTGTGATTTTTCTGGTGTATAAAATGGGTTTCCCTTTAAGATGCCCATGTGGGCAACACACAATAGAGCTTCCCCGCTCTCCCTCTCCTCCTCTCTTCTCTGCTAGAACAACTTTGTTTTCTTACAAGTCCTTAAAATGTGTCTCTGTAACCCACAACAGATCACATGTCAAGGAAAATAAGATTCAGAAGAGCTTTGTAAAGGAAAGAGGGAAAGGTTAAGGTACAAGCTCAGAGCTTTTTTTTTTGAAAACTAAACACACACACAGAGTAAAAAAGTATGGTTTTCATACTCATTCAAATGATTAACGAAATTCCTGGAAAGTTTGCATGGTTTGGCTGATTAGCAACAAAATCAAGACCTTTATACTACAAAGTATATTTAATTTTTTAAAAACAGAATTGCTGCTGTCAATCCTCTCAAGTTTCATATGGCATTCAGTGTTCAACAGGATTAACCCCAGAATTTTGGAGCTGATCATAAAACTACATGCCTTATGCATTTAAAATGGCTATGAGCTGCTTGATATTTTATTTTCTGTTTCTGCATAGAAAAAACAAGTAAAATAAAACACAACTCAAGTATTTTGAAAGGTTTAGATCAAGTGCAGGTCTCAAAGGGATCTTTGTAATACTTTCTAAATGTTCTTTAATTTCTCGAAGCGTGAATGAGTCATAGATACATATGTGTAAATTTGCAGACACTTATAGACCATCTGCTCCAATGTTCGCAGTGACCTAATATGTTGACTGCTATGATGATTTAATATATTGACACAAAATATAAGGGTTAAAAAGAAAGAAGAAACTAACATAAAACTGAGCCAAAAGTCAAAGTACTGAAGTGTTAAGAGAAAGCCAGGTTATGAATAAAGACAACTAGAAATACAAACAGAAGGAATCCTTAATTCCTTAATGTGCAGAGAATCTGGAGAATATAAGAATTAAAGCTGTTTATTTGTGAATATGAAATTTAAAATTAATTGGTATTGCTAAAATTTCCTGGAAAGATTGCATGACTGGTAAGTTAAATTAATGGATTTTAATTCAGGTAGTGAGAAGGTGATGTATACAAATTAGAAGATGGGAATTGGGGTTTACTGTATATTTTTTCAATAAAGTAAAAAAGGCAAGATAACTCCTATAAAATCTCATCTGTGTACATAAGTTCTCATTGCACGTTCTTTTTCATTATACACAGCAAAACCTTGTATGTTAACAGTGACACTGGATTTAGGAATTTTTTATAAGACTGTGGATGCAGATAAACAGTACCCAAGTATTTGAGTCTTCCAAGTCTTCCTGTGTTAGTGTCCATAAACTGTAGTATAGCAGAGAAAATCAACAGAAATTGAGCAAAAAGAAACTAACTTTGTAAAGAGGGAGAGAAATAACACGCCTGATATTAAAGCTGAGTAATATGCTGATGTGAACAAGCAATCATCACCAGATTGAAGAAGAGCGAACAATGAACAGATGCTTAAAATAATTCATTCTGATTAATAGAGATCTGAGAAGTATAATTTTATCAACTTTCATTTTTTATTAATAAATACTTGCTCCAAGTTTGATTATAGAAATTTATTTAAGCTGCTTTAAGGCATTGGAATTCACATGGTAAAGCATTTAAAAAAGAAAAAAACTTACTAAACTCACAATTTGGAGACCATCAGATACATCTTAAAATGTTTTTCCAGGTAGTAGTTTGTGGATGTGTTTCTGTCTTTTTTCTACAGAGATCACTGACAGCTTTGGTGGTATTTATCATTTTTTAATCCCTTTCTTGAGAGGGAGCACAGACGTGTCACTAATGAAATTTGAATATGGGAAGAAGATTGGGATTGGTGTAGGCAATTAAACACAACAGCTATCTGAATTTCTAAGCAGATAGGATGAATACAAACAGCAAGTGTATCACTGCATCCAAGTATAAACTGATTGGTGCAGAAACTAAGAATTCTAAGGATACACACAATGCAGGCATCTTCATCTTAGGATGCAGTGACTGTGAAAAAACTTAGACCATGGAGGATAACCAACAGACTACAAAAGAGCTCCATTACACATATAACATATGATTCCCAGTGAAGAATACCGCCAAAAAAAAGTGTTGCACTTGATATTTATATAATTTCAGCTGTATTTCTTTTTCCAGCTCTGGTACATAGAATTCAAAAAGAGGATTAAAAGATTGAGAGTGTTCAGAAGAGCCACAGAAAAGATAAAGGTTTAGAAAGTGTACTGCAGTAAAAGATAACCAAACTTTTTTTTTTTTTAAAGTTACAAATAAACTTTTACCCTTTACCCTTTTACCCTTACCCTTATACCGAAAAAAGAGGAATTTTCTCACAAGAAATGACTGACAAAGATATCTTAAGCTAGTGATACGTAATTTAGAATGAAGAATTGAGCCTGGGTTGAAAAAATAATATTTTAAAGTAAAATCAGTTAATGAAACCATTCAAAACTAAATTCTGAATTATTTTCTGTAGATTCAGTTGCCTGGAGCATATCCAGTTTTCATGGAAGCACATTCATTTGCTGTTTAGGAAGCCCATAACTGAAGAAAATAAATTTGGTCCCAGGGCATTTTTTTTAGGGTATTCCCCTGCCCAGGGTGCCATGAGGAATGCTGTATCCATAGAGGCATGAGAGGAATGAGTAACTTCATTCCTATGGGCCTGAGCCATTCCACACTTGAAGAAAGAAAGGCAGTATCATTGTCAATTTCACCTATTTTGAGTCAGGAATTACTTAGGTTTGAAGCAGCAAATAGGCATTTCTGACAGTATAGATCAGTTCTTCAGTCTCTCTTAATAAAATTATCATGGGAAATGATCATTTCAGTTATTAACACAATTTCCTGGCATGTACAATTCATGAAATATAGCTACATAAGAATTTATTGCTTCTTCTTTTTTTCTTTCAATTTGTAAAACCTAACTACTACCTCTCAAAATTGTTTTATTGCCAGAAATCACTATATCTTATTGGACATGTTTGGTTAGAATACCAGGAGTCTCTTTTAACCAGATGCCTCGATAAATAAAAATGTGTGATTTTTTTTGTTCAATGAAGTCTTTTGAATAGTCTGGTTTATTTTACTAAGAAAAGCAAAATGTATCCTTTAAATTTAAAGGAGTCAGACTGGAAAATTCATTATTATAATTTCTTTTACTATTGATAAAATTTTTTTTAATAATACTAGTTTCAACCCTAGCTTTTGAACATGGGGTGCATTAACTTCATATTTCTTATGGGATGAAAAAATTTGAATGATCAGTGGTTCATGTCTAGTATTCTGTAAAAAAAGCTAAGTGAAAACTTATGAAAGCTGAAGATCTGGCTTTATCTAATCAGTATAAATGTCTTATATTAATTAACTCACTTTAATAAAAGAAGTATTCTAGATTTTTTTAATAGATTCTCTTTGAGTGGAGGAAATGACAAGAATATATCTCTGCCCCAGCAAAAATGCTTTTTATAAGCTTAAATTAAATGTGCCTTGCTTAATGAAATCTAATGACAAATCACTATTAATTCACTACTGTTTTTTATATGACTTGCTATTCTTAAATTGCAAATATCACTTCTATTGTCAGATATTCTAAAGAAACAAAGATAACAATTAATAATACAACATCCTTGTCACTCTCACAAGAGGCAGAACACGCCTGATGTTCCTAGCAGGGACTTTGGAGAGATAGAGCAATGCTTTCTTCAATTAATTCTGGTTTCTAACATTCCCCGTTCTTATACTGGCAGACATTTTTTAATGAAAAAGAAGAGGTAAACAGAATTATGTGCTTTGGCAGTAGACCAAGTGTCAGGCTAAGATTCCAAAGTACCTTGAATTTTGATGCAAATTAAGTGTTATTGTGAGTTGCCTGAAATTTTTCAACTGCTTAATCAAATAATATAATGACCTCCTTTACCTTGTTTTTTAATCTTCTCTAGACAAATCTCTGATGTATGTAAACTATTCTGTAATTAGAACTCCTTTCAGAAAAATAAATTATTTAGAATCTTTGACAAGTAGGGAGAAAAAAAGAATCTACATTTACACTAAAATTCTTACCTGTGTTCACACAGATACAGTCTAGAAAATATTTCGGTTTTGGAGTTCATGGAATGCCAGCATTATGGAAAGATAATCTGAATTATATCTAAAAGTTTCATTAAAAACAATTATAGAATTATTTTAGTTGTGATTTTAAAGAAATTAATTTTGATGTTACCAAAGTGAGCCTACCCACTACTCAGCTTTCATTGTTTTGAAAATCTCACAACAGTGACAGTTCTTCCCCTGCTGAGGGAGGCTTCTTAGCTTCTTCAGACATCATATTTCCTTGGATATGCATCTCTCCATTTAGAATTGAAGGTAGCCACTAAATTCTGTTAGTTAAGAGGAAACTTTGTTAAAACTCCAACTGTAGGTTCATAGAAGTTTAGAATTCAGATGTGTGATTTTTTGTGACTGTTGGGTTCTATCTTGGTTTCTTGTGATTATGTTTTGATTTGATTTGGTTTGTTGTTGTTTTTTTTTTTTTTTTTAATTTCAGCTGAAATAGTTTAATCTTCAGTCCCATTTACCTATTTTCCTCTGAAGCAATCATTCCCAGGAGATATGGTATCACTTTTCCCCATAATTCATGACTTCCATAACTTCTTGGCTGGAGTCTCAATTTTATTATATGAATAGTATTTCATCTGACTGACGATCTGCCAACATGAGATGCACAACCATTGTTTATCTAATGATTGCTTTAAAAAGCCTTTTTGATGTTTTTTCTCTCTATATATATATCACCTCAACATGAAGAAAAAGGGCTAGCAGACAGGAAAATGAAGTAGAATTTTAAACGGGATTTGCAGTCTTGACTTGCAAGTGTTGCTAAAAGAGAGAAAAAACCTTAGTTGTACACTGTGATTTTTCCAAGATATCATAAACAGCAGCTAAATATTGTTTTTAATTACTCAATATTCATTTGAAATGTGTGAAGGTTTAATTCCAGATCATTTTAGTAATGAACATATGCTTGAAAATAAATTAGAGGGGTGTCTTTAAGCTAAATCTGAAACTGATGTTTTAAAGAGTTGTCTGGAGGGTAAAATTTTAATATAAATATAATTTTTTTATATAAAAATTATAGATATATCTATATAGTTATATTAATGCTAATAATTATTAGCTTATGTCTGCTTCTGAGATATAGTGGGAGATGACAGTCTTTATTTCCACCAAGTGAAAATAAATATTTCTAACATCAAATGGGATGAAAAATGTCTCATCTAATTTTATATTTGGACTACAATTAAACAGCAGTAAAATCTGAATGAAATTCTATTGTTACATATTGTGCTTGTATGAAGTGATATCAAATATTGCTGGCATTTATTAGGAATTCCATTGAAAATTTCTGTAGTATTCAGGATCAAAAATAGAATGATATTGTTATTGTTCCAAGGTTACCTATTTTTTTTTTAGAAGTATGAAAAATGAGAGAAAATGTAACTTACATTTTCATACTCTTATTCTACCAGTCACTCCAATTTTTAGATAAAAGAAAAAATATGTTATTAAGGGAATGCCTCAATATGATAAACTTAACTGACCTTCTCAAAGGACTAATATAAGTGCGAATGGAAATATTAAGTCTGAAGGAAATTTAGAATTCAGGTAGAGACTGATATATTCCCAAACTGTGTTTATGTAAAAGACGGACAGAAGCAAAAATGACAGAAAAGAAACTGGATATGTAGAAATAGATGTGTCAAAAACATATTTAAAATGAGGAAAGTTGTTCTGCCATGGGACTTGAAGGAAGGGGTGAAATGCCCATTTTCAGTTTTTAGAAAAATAATGGTCAATAAGTCCCAGAATAACCCTTAAATGTTGGGCTTATATCTAAGTACAAGCAGTGGTGAAATTTTATGACTGGGCAAAACTTTTTTCTAAATGGAAAAAAAAATTAAATGAATTCAATATTATGTAACAACTTCTCAGTGAGTTTTTGTTTGTGAGCATTTCCAATTTTGTGGGAAAAATTATTTTATTTTATTAATGTCTAAAAGTTAGCTGTAAATGACAAGCAAAGTGTCTTTTAGAGCATAGAACTTTTTCATTTTAGCATAGCTGCAAACATTCAGCTCTTCTAAAGAAAAAAGGAGTACATGTAGCGTGCAATGCTTTCTTCCACTTCCACCTTAAGGTTACAAAATAAAATACTAATATGGCTAACAATATTTTTTCCTTTCTCTTTTCCCTGTTCCCCTATAACATAATTGGAGCTGAAAAGTCATCAATGAGAATAAACTAGCATTTAATTCATAGGAGGGAGAATCCTTCAGACCTGCACTGAACTGTTTTTCAGTAGCTTATTAATTTTAGTCATGTTTCCTACTACCCATAAAATCAAATCATATGGAAGTCAAGTTTTTAGTATTTTTTTTTCTCTAACTGGCTAACAAAAAACCTATTCTTATGGGAAACAATACAGAACTAAGACCCTGATATTAGCTCATTGTGTTAGAGCATGTTGCTAACCACAACCGGGGTTGTGGGTTTTATCCCTATACAGGACATTTACTTTAGTGTTGGACTTGGTCCTGCAGGATCCCTTCCAACTGAGAACATACTGTATGTACCTTGTTTAGGGCCTGATACAACAGTTTCAGTTGCATTTAGCATAATTCTTTTGAAAAGGTTTTCCTGTTTTCATTTATTGGAAAGTTCTCTGTCTTCTCTGACAACCGATACAAACATGCATATATCTAAATGTTTTCTAATTAATTCTCTTTAAAAATACTTAATAAAAATAAAAAAGAAAATAGGTAAGGATTATGATAAAGATGAGATATTATGAAAAAAATTTACTACAGAGTCTGCATTTGTTAATGCTGGGTTGATGAATATTCATCTATTTTTGGAATTTATTTTTTTTCTCAGAGGTTTCATAGTCAGTAAAGGTCATGCTGATCATTTAATCTCATTTCTGGCATTGTGAGACAAAGACCTTGTTATTGTGACATGTTTCAGGCCACTTTTGAACTATCTTAACAAAATCTTGATCAAAAAAATTCCAGTCATGAAAAATTTAGCTCAGCCTTAGTTAATTGTTCTAATAAAAAATGGCCTTCTATCGCTAAAATTTATTTTAAAAACGCCGGTCTATAAAAACTTACTTTTATTTGCAGTATATGTAGTTTTACTCCAGCTTGATGTATTATCATAACCTTAAATGCCATACTGGGACCTCCCTATTAGGAACTTCCTGTTCCCCAGAGACATATTTAAAGACAGTATAAAATTGCTCCTGATAAACTGAGTTGACTGAGTTCTTTGTAACAGGACTTGAATAGGAAACAAATATATATTCACTTTTTAATGCTTCTTGTAAATGTATCTGAATACTCCTCAGTATTTTGCTGAGATTTTTGCAGGTTTTTTGTGGTCTGGACAGACATGCAGGATGCAACAGCTGTGTCACTGGTGAAGAAAGTAACTTCATGTGGTGGGTCTACCATGGCTGGATATCAGGTGCTCATCAAACTATCCCTCCCCTCCTCAGCTGGGAAGGGGAGGGAAAATACAACCAAAGGCTCCTGGAGCACAGCTGCCTCACCATAGTCTTCACCGTGGACTGCAGGGGCATCTCTGCTCCGGCTCCTGGAGCACATTCCACCCCTTCCTTCTTCACTGATCTTGGTGTCTGAAGAGCTGTTTTTCCCACATGTTCTCACTCCTCTCTCTGGCTGCTAATGCCCAGGGATTTTTATTCCATTTTAAAATCTGTTAATCCAGAGGCACCCCCACCATCACTGGTGAGCTTGGCCTTGGCCAGTGGTGGGTCCATAAATAGTAATATTAAAGTAATATTCATTATGTCTCAGAAACGTAATATAAGTTGGGCAGGATTCCTTTTAGGTAAGAAACCACTGTTTTTAATTTAGCAGTCAATTTCTGGTTTTCAGCTGGAATGAAGTCTAATATAAAATTTATTCTGTTGTAGGCTATCAAGTACTTATTTGTTTATATTTGTATTTACTAATTCTTAACAAATTTCAGAGGGTTTTTTAGCGCTGGAGGCATCTTGTCCATCGTATTACCCTTCATTCACTCTGAAGTCCTACAAACCATCTCACTTTTTTTTGTTTTTTTTCCTATACAGAAGCACCTGAATCGTGCAATCACATATTCTCTGCTGTGCTTGGGGGTTTGTAGCTCGCAGAACAAAAAATAAATGAATAGGTTGTTTTATGTAAAAGATTTTTTCCACTAGGGAAGATAAACTATGTTCTTTCAACTGTAGCATGTATTCAATACACCAGATTTAAATGATAATTTAATTGTCATTATTAATGATTCAATGGCACAGCATGCACATGTTTTTTTTAAGGAGTGATAGAAGTCCAAGGACAAAGCTAAAACATTTAAATATATTTCTGCTTAGAGTGACACCAAGCACCATCATAGTCCAGTAACTTATGCTGAAAGTAAAAAGCTAAATAACACATTTAATTGCCTAATTTTTTTACAAATTCACCCCAAAATTAAACATCTGACACAATTCTGAAATACCTACACGTAGCCAGCAATAACACTCATGACTCGGCTGCAGGAAAGTTACTTCTTTCCTTTTTACCCTGCATAATTAGGTTGCACATGAAAAATAATAATTTATAATGGTTTGGGGTTTTTCTTAAAGAATAGATTATGCTTAGTGAAAACTTTACTTTTCATGGCTTGACTCTCCACAGGAAGCATTTTACCACAAGTAGGAATTCCATGGGCAGGAACATTAGATGAGCTGATATTACTATTTTCCAGGAAACCACTTTTCTCTTTGCCTAATCCAGTGCTCTATAACCGCTGATTTCCCGTCTGATTGGATGTTAGACAGCTCAGCAGCTGTCTATCCTTGAACTGAGGAAAACATCCACAGTAAGCTCAAAGGAAAAACAGGTGTCTGTTCTAATGAAGATCAATTTACCTCAGGATTAAGTCTAGGAGAAACAACACAAAATTCACCTTCCTCCGGTCAAGACCTTTGGATATACAATAGACTTTTCATCTGACAGGAAGAGGCTTGAGGAAAACAAAAGATTTGCTTTGCAGACAGAAATTGTTGTCTGTACAGAGCTGAAACAGACCCAGCACTACACAAGCCTTGTACATCATGATACCTTTATTTTAAACACAAAGGTTTATGAGAAAAAAATTAGGCAAGATTTTCTTTGGGGAAAGTAATTCATTTGCTACTGCTTCTCTGGATACCAGATTAAAAACCCACGAACAGACAAACTAATAGATCTACTAATTTTTTCGTCTATTTAATTAGAAAAGGTTTCCTAGGAGAAGAATAAAGAGGGTTTTATATAATTCAGCTTCAGAAATTTCTGATAGATTTAAATCACTTTGGTTCTTGAGACTTTTATTGTAGATGTAAAACTTTTTATAAAGGTAAGTAGACGTTGTAATATTTCCCTTTACAGAGTTTTGTGAAATGCAAGCAGGTCAGGGTGTATAATATATTAATGCTGGTTGCCTTTATAGGCTTTATATTTTCACAGCCTTATTTAAAATTTCACTGTATTGAAGACAGAATTACTTACCTAAAATATAACCCTTGTCACTTTTCACCCAATATGACCTCTGAGTTTTGCTTTTCTGACCCTTAAACCCACTACCTAAATGGAAAATATACCTAATCTACTTTTGGGAAAACATCAGGAACTGATTCAGTTGCTAATATTATACCTCTCAAAGTTCCCTAAATGCCCAGTGCTTCTTGTAACCCTCAGCAAAATACTGGCAATCCACTGAAAATAATTTTGAGAGTTCTCCCGTAGATAGTCAAAACTTACAGTGATATTAAATCAGCCTTGTTATTCCAAGTGTCATTAAATTCTGCAAGCTTTGCTGGCACTGGGAGTTTTTTGGAATCAAGTCTTACAGGGATTTTGTTTGAGCTAAAAGGAAAGTCTCAGAGAGGTGTCTGTTATTAGAAATTCATTCAGTTGCAATGTTGTCAGGCACTAACAGCCAGGCCATAATTCCGTGGAAGTGTCAATTTGTACGTGAGTGGTTCTACACAGCCTAGTCAATTTGAGTCTTGTCTTAGTGGTACTTGCAGGGTTTTTTGCTCCAGAGCTGACAAGGACTGTTATCAATTTAAAAATTATTTGAAATATTGCAAAGAGTGCTCATGAAAGTCCTACAAATACAATTATACTACCTTTCCTGTTCCAGTAAATCCTTTTGACTACAGAAATGTATATTCTCTGGGATTACTAAAAAGTCAATCTCTATATCTTTTTTTCTGAATGCAAAGTGTAGTTATTTAGTATTTGCTACAGTGTTAGTTCTTGGTGTTGGGAAATTCTTGCCTTTGTCATTGTTGAGAACATAACTTTAAAATCTGATTTTCATCATATCTGTGAAAAGACTTCTAAAATGCAAAACACTGGAAGCATATTTTAAAGTTTAAAGCTCAAAAGCATAGTTTAATTAAAATTTCGTCCTCAAATATAGTTCTTATCAGAGTTTGCCTTTTTCAATTTTCCAGTCTGATGACTGAGGAGCAGATGGGCAAATCTTATGACACTGACTTAAAAATAGTTTTGGTTTTTAATATATTTCAACAGCTTGTGACTTTTGTTCTCTTTTAATATCTTGGAGATCTTCCTCTATAAATTCTGATTAATCTGTGAAAGATACTGGGGTTTGATTTTTGTGACTTGAGTACTTTTACCAGCATTAAGAGTCCAAAGAATTGCTCAGCTTCTTGCAATATTTGAATAATGTGAAAGAGAGGTTGAGTAAATAATAATAAAATCCAAGTACACTCTGGGTTATTTATTTTTTCAGTGGTGATTCTGAGTAATGCTGCTGCAATATGAATATAGATTTTCTTGGTTCTATGATAAACACACCTTAAAGTGGAGTTTGTTTTGGGTTGTTTTTTTTCTCCCTTAATTTTCAGGAAATAGACTAATTTGCTTTTTTCAAAGATTTCACTTTTGTTACTGGAGTCAATTGCTGAATGCAGTGGGGTTCAAAAATTTCAGACTACGTGGTGACTGATCATCACTCTATTTTCAAGTTACTGAGAAAAAAACCAATGTAGATGATGCATTGATTTTTTTTTTTTTTTTTTACTTTTTACCCCTGCAGACTAGGTCTGCAAAACAACACATTTAAAATAATTCCAAAATCATTTCTAGGACTGCTATGACTTTTTTTTTCCAGTTTATTCGAGCACCTCTGAACTGCTGTTTCAGTGATTTCACACATCAAAAACAATATGAAAGATATTTAAGGCCATTTAAGACCACTTAAGACAATGTTTTAGACAATTCTGTAATAAGGTGGGTCTGTGTTTATTTTTATTTTAAAGGAAAAGGAGCCGCAGTTCTGTGAAACACAGCTCTAGCCTGAACTCAGTCTTTAGAGTAGTTGTCCATATTGTGTATGCACATTTTGGGTTCGGGTCTTTGAAAGAACCATTAAATTCTCCTGACACTGCCCAAACCATTCTTTCTATAGTTGCCTTCTCAGGACTCACATGCTGATGTCTTCCTCTTTTTTCTTTAATCTTAGCAGCACCTAGATCTTTGCCATACCTGTAGTGAGGTCATTGCTATACTCTCTATTGAACATCATCATCATTACTCAGTGAATTGTCCTTCAAACACCCTGTCCAAATAATTCACTAGGGAAATGGTCTGCAGAACTGTGGGGAGGGGGAAGGGGAGAAGATCCATGACCCCTTATTATTGCTACAAATCATACTTTTGCATTTCTAAGGTCTTATAAAGGGGATATCACATGAACAATGTTGCATCATGTTTTGAAACACCTTCAAAGAGTGCCTGTCACTCTCTGCCAGATGCAGCTGATAGAGTAACTCAGCCCTATCTGCTATCAAACACCTTCACATGTGGGGATGATGCCTTAAATGGCTGCTTAGAAACAGAGACTAGACAGGAATAAAAGAATAAAGGAGGTATTTATTTGAAAGGCCTTCAGATGTACACTCTGGGCTCCAGAGGGTCCTGCCTCAGTGCATCCCAAAATGGATGACAGGTCACGAGTTCTTCACACTTTGATATCAGCATCAATTCACCAACCAGAACCCAGCCAATGATGGAATTTCCCCAAGCTTGCTCCTCTCTCCCCAAGATGAAGGTTTACAGTTTTTTGGCCTAGAACACTCTGGGTGTCCTTGGAGAGCAAGCTGGAGAGGCTTTGTTATGTCTGTCAGCATAAGAGAACAGCACTTAACAAGCTACAGGAAACTGCAGAGTTACATTAGCATACAGGCTTTGAAAAACATAAAAGTTAAAACCTAAGGCATCAGGGACATACACCAAAGGGAGATGTTAAGTCTTTTATTCTTTTATTCTTTATTATTTTTAATTTAATAAATACGGATTATTTTAAAAATAGTGTTTTATTTGTTTTATGAGTATGGATGAACATAAAAGTCAGACTTGTTTGATAAAATAATGAAAAATTGCCTTAAAATCAAAATAGGATGATCTTGCCTTGGGAAACTTCAAGGTGCACTGCATATTTTTTATCTCCAGATCCTGTTGTAGCACGTGGTGATGAGTGAACATGTGAGCCCAAACTAAGAGTACACTGCTGATATTTCTTCCCTAATATAAAGTTTCAAAACTTTGGAGCTATGTTTCTGGTTTTAGTTTTATGAACAACTTGCACACCCTCAATTTATATGCTCTAAGATTTTTTTGCAAAAATCCAGGGTTTGATAAAATGTGGGAACTACTGAAATTTTGATATGGATTTTTACCAAAGTTTTAAGGATCAATTCATTCAAACTTCAGATACAATATGACTCACTCTCTTCACCATGTATTCATGACTGACTTTAATTAAAATACCAAGGAAACAGAGCATACAAAAAGTCAACACACAAAAGAGAAATATCCATAAAACCTGTCACCTACAGTTATTGTCAATGACTTTGGGTTTATGAAACGTCATAGCTTTGAAATTTTTCTAAACATGGCAGGAAGTTTTCATTAATAGTACTTTTGTTAGAAAGAAGTCACATATAGATAACAAGAATTTGATGAACAATCACATTTTTCTTGTTTTCCCAACCTTTTAAAGCACAACTCTCCTTATATATTGTTTCATATGCATATTCTTTTACATATAAAATTTTAAGATAAATGTATGTAATTACTCTTAGGTAAAACCTATAATCATTTTTTATTTTGTCACTTAACACCCTCCATGCATATTAAAGTGTTGAAGAACATATTTATTTTTTATGACGTTTTTCCTCCCTTGCTTGTTCTTGGAAGAGTTTAAAATGTGAAATGTTTCCAGCAACAGGAAAACCTGAAAAAATCAATCCAACAAGGTTTTGATTTAGAAAAAAAAGTGTAAAATTAAGGGTATTACCTTATATATAATAAAATTCAGTGTTCTTCCAAAGACTTCAGATTTGTTTTGATTTCTAATAAATAGAAATTTCTGTCTCTCATACAATTTAGGACATGAAGACATGAGTAAACAAATGTGTCATGTGATGAAAACTTAACTAGTATTGAAATAATTATTGCAGATTATCTAAGAATTTAGATACAAACCCTCTGTCCTTTAACAACTTGATATCCTTTTTAGTTTTCCCAGAAATATCACAAAATATGGTTTTGTTTTGGTATCATTGTTTTTTGTCATGTCCCATTTTCTCTAATTTCAAATCTCACAGCCTGTATAGCACAGTGAATGGCATGGATTCTTTAGTCTTTCCTTCTTAGTTATTGTTTTGTTAAATAGTCTGTAATCTTTAATTGATGTTTACAAAAATAACTGCTTAAGGTTTTGTTTATTTGTTTCATTACACTGCAATATAGATTTCTAGGGTAATGGAAATTTTTCAGCATGCTATTTCAGCAATGTATTTTCATTATATGCCAATGTTTATGCATAAAGCATCCTGTTTACTTGTTGTTGGATGACAAGCAGCTTGTCAAGTATGCATGACTGACTTTCTTCTAAGAATATTTAAAATTCTTTAGATGAAGATCTTTATATGACTAGATCTTCTCAAGTAACTTGGTGAGGGGAAAAAACACCTTACTGAATATTCATATTTTTCATGGCCTAAGTACTTCTTTTTGAAATTTGGTTTTCCTTTCTTTCTTTTTTTCTGCTTTTTAATTAGTTAGGTCATTCTTATATAGTAATGGTGTACTGGTAACATTAAGCCAATATTTAACTCCTTGAAAAGAGGATTTTGACCCTGGAGAGATAGTGAATTAGAGATTAAAATACCTGAAGTATCTGAACTCAAGGTGTTTCCCAGGATGTAGTAATAGTCAAATTATTTTGGTGGAAACAGTGTTGTGCTAGTGCAATACTTGAATGTAATATATTCAAACTTGTATCAGGTTATTGCAGATATTTCTCTGTTGTTTTCCTTGCCTTAGTCGGTGCTGCATTAAGGATAGGACCATGAAAGAGCTAAGAACAGCACTACTAACTATAGATCTTGATGAAAAGATATCTTACACTGTGAATATGCAATTGTAATAAAGCTTTCTGTAGGCTTACTGAGCGCAGGTCCTCAGCAATTGAAGAGCACAAAGAAAGACTGTTTTAGCTGACTAAACTAATTCTGTTTGTAAGATGTTTTGTTTATACTCTGCTGGTACCTTTAAGCACTTATTTTTTGTCTGGGCATATGCATCTATTTGTGTCCCATGTGTTGGCATCAAAACAAAAATTAAACTGTTGATTTTGACTGGGAGTATAACAGCTACAGTTTAATATTGTTAATTTAATTTAATATTTTAATAATTTTCACTGTATCAAGTGCAAATAATTAAAAGATAAGAAACTCACAATATATTGCTGGACTTCAGGATTGTCTTTCTTCAGCAAGCCCTTGGCAAAGAAGGGATTTTGGTTTTGTTTTTGTGTTACAGTGAAGAGTCATATTGTAAGAACCCTTTTGAATCTTATGCCCAGTTCTAAGAACTTTACAGAGTAATCAGAGTTTTAGGATGCAAGATCTCAAATTTTTCTGGTGAGGACCTGCATACAAAGCAAATTAAGTTGTATTGTAAATGTCAGAATACTAACACACTGAAAGATTCTTATTTGTTATCAAATTCACTCTTTTTCTGTCATGGATATTCTTTTCCGAATTATGTTAAACACTATTTCATTATTTCTTAAATAAATTGCATCCCTTAATTACTCCCTTTCAGTAAAAGATTCTCATGTGTTCTTGCAAGGTAAATTTTTAAAGTTTCAAAACACTTCATGCATACCAAAAGAAAATATTTTTCTAAGTGCATAATTTTTTGTTTCCTGTTTGGATTGCATCTTTACATGATATTTTAACACAAGATATTTATCTATACCTACCTCTAGGTAACCAATAGTATGGATCTAGATAAATGTTTTACTTTTGCGCAATGGCACTTAGTTTGGTGAATGATATGTTAGCATTGCTGATGTGACATGGACAACCAATTAACAATGAGGTGATCATTTTCTTTCACTATAAAATTGCCATTCAACAGTACATCTAATGAGCATCCAGATTTCCTGAGAGCCTCTACAAAAAAAAGTATTGTCATCTCTGATGAGCATGCTGGTGGCTGAAGCAGAGTTTTTGATAAATATATATCTTTTATTTGCCTTTCTCTCTGGGACCCATTAGGAAAGATTTCACATTGTGAATCATTTAGGGAGCTTAAGATGTAGAAATACATTAAAATAAAAATGGTACTGATCTCCAAGCTTAAATATAGCACCATACTTTTGCATATTAAAGGTATTAAGATATAAAGGTTTTTTAGGCATGCAAATGAGTTATAACTACAGCATTTTTTGGGGATTTCAGAGACCTCTTATTTTTGTGAACCATGTTAACATTTCTATATACTTGGCATAGTCCATATGAAGAATATACAGATTGGTATTTTGATCTACAAATATCTGTCTGCAAGATCTGTTAGGCTACAGCATGATAGGAAGAGCTGTAGTTTATAATGAATTCAAAGGAGGAATTTTGCCAATTTTTGTTTGTATGAGATCTGAATGCATTATCTCAGGATCAGAGAGAAGAACTGCATTTAGGAGGAGGCTGATGCTCAAAATCTTACAAACGTTGCAGCAACAAGAGTGACATAACTTTCACAGTCGGGAAGATATGGGTTGATTAGAAATATTTAACAAAAATTAAAATATTTTGTATAAAGACATTTCATGAAACACAAAGATACCTCCAAGATAAGTGAAGGATAGAAATAAAGATGATCTGTAACAGAGCTGGGAAAGCAAGTGTCTAAAAAGAAAGATGGTAGGGATCAGTGGACAGGTGGGAGATGAAAAGTGTTCATGCAGTCTCTCACCTTTACAGAAGACTTTTGAGGGAGAAGAATAAGAAAGAAACTGAGAGGAGAATGATAAAAGACAAGTGATACATATCTTTCCTTAGAGGCCTGACATTAATGAGCCTATAATGACCTTATTAGACTAAGTTATCTTTTGCTGAAATATGTAAAGTTAAGCACTTATGCTAATAAGAAAAGAAGTAGCAGGACAGATTAAAAAGGGAAGAGTCAAAAAGTAAAATATGGAACTGTGCATTGCTAGTCAGTTACAAGCAGTTTGACCATGAAACAGATATAATTTAGGATTATAGGACCTTGATATTTTCAGCTGTGTAGATTGAAAACTAAATTTTCTCCTATCTCCTAAAAAGATGATTTATTTCTTACACAAACATTACCCCCCAAAATATTGGTTATATGTGAGCACACACATTCACATAAGCTTATGTGATATATTTCTGGTTTTGTACTGAATATAAGAGGTTAAGATGCTGTTTTCTTTTTAACGGAGGTTTCTTGTTAATTGCCTGTTAATATAGTTGAGAAACTCTTATGCTCGACATTTGTTTTGGCTCTTGAGACAAGCACAACAGCATAAATCAAACAAATCACTGATGTATATTATAAGGTACATTTTACTAAATATTAAAGTACTCTTTAATGGGTAGTGCAGGTGGTGGGAAAAAGAGGGTTTTGGTTTTATTTAAATATTTTTCAGTTTGACCAGTTTTACAAAAAGTGTGGTCTAACTTTATTCCTGCTCAGTTGTTATCTTCAAAACTACACACCAACCTCATTAGTTGAAGTTCAAACCAAAGTGCAGCAGTTTACAATGTGGTTTAATTTGGTTAGGTTTCATCTTTGAAGAGTTTCGCTCAAAATTATTTGTGGAGTACTTGAACCCAGGATAGTATTTTGGGAGGCCACTCTTCCTGGACCACTGCATGCCTTGGCTCAAATTGAGGACCTCCTTTGTAGGTAATGGAATCCTGATTATGGTGTACTACAACTGCCTCCTGGCATACCCCCCTGGGCTACAAGGTCCACTGTTTGGGTGCCCTGACCACGTTATAGAACTTCTCTTCCATGAAATCACAGAAGAGCTGAGGTTGGCACTCATCTCTGGACATCATATAGTCCAACCCCACCGCTCATATCAGGGTCGACTTGAGCAGGTTCTTTGTGGCTTCAGATAAGGAGGCTTCCAATATCTCCAAGGACAGAGACACCACCAGGTCTCTCAGTAACCTCGCCCAGGGTTTGACCACTCTCACAGTTAATTCACTTCTCACACTTAAATGGAACTCAATTTGTGTCTAATGCTTCTTGTCCTGCCACTGGGTGCTACTGAGGAGAGTATGACTCTTTTCTGCACCCTCCCAGCACGTGTCTGTACCCTACTTCTTGGAATGCCTGCTTTTGGGCTGTCACCAATCTGTATAGAAGGAAGAATGATAATCCTTTTAGTGGTTCTTGCTCCAGAGCTATACTGTAACCCGCAAGACTTGTTGTTTTTAAGAAAATCTAGGAGAAATAACAACTGGAAAAACCTAGGATATTTTTCGAAGTGGGAAGTTTGAGAGGAAAATTTTTCATTTCATTTGGACCAAAATCAAATCATTAAAAAGAAAACTCTCAATACCTGCAGGTGGCTCATAATCTTTACTGGTACACTATCTGCATTACCTAGACTAATCACATTTATATATCTTTCCCCCTTTGATGCATAATTCTGCCTATAACTTTATTAGAGTAGTTAAATATGTAATTTAAGCACAGCTGAAAATTGCACAAGAATTTCCAATAAAATTGTTTGTTTGGGAAAACTTATTGATAAAATGCACTCATGCACTGAATGGAAAATATGGAATGAGATTTGTGAATGGAATAAGTACAAGACACAACTGAATTGGTTTTATAACCATTATTTAGTTCTGGGTTTTCCTTTTCTGATCAGTAGGACTGCAGTCTTTGCCATTTTGGTTCTAATACATTCATCCATTAATTTTGGCTTGTTGCTTAAGACCACAGTAAGATTTATAGCTGTATTTCCAAAGCAGCTATGCTAATTCAGAGCTTAGCCACATTTTGTATTTGAATGCCGATCAGCATGATGTTATATTTTTATTTTACTGCTCTCCCTTCCATTTAATTTTATTGGATATCATTGCAAGTCATTGATATAATATGCTCAACTCCCAAAACTATTGTGAACTCCTGGCATTTAGGAGGTTTTGATTTGGCACAGAAAGCATGCGTGTTTATAGAATAGAATTTATAATAGAACACATTTATTTACATATTTAAATGAATATTTATCAGGGTTTTTTTTTCAAACTTGGAATATGCTCACTGGAATAACTTTGGGTCAGTATTAATAACTGTGCCATATGTCTCTGTGTTTCTGAACCAGGTGGCGGGCAATCATGTCTCCAGATGAGCAGTGGTTCAGTGACAGCAACAAAGAGCCCTCTTGTTCTGTGCACACACTGCCATGAACAATCCCTGCCCTCTTCTTTAATGTTTTGTTTATTTCTGAATACTGTTTTATTAATAAAAATTCTGGTTTTGGTGATAATTCAGTATTGGATAACTAGAATTTCTTTCATATGTGATTGGAAGACAGATGTTGCTAAACGAAGATCATCAATTTTCGCAATTGCTTCTCTGTCGTGTTGGTTAAGTTACTAGTATTGTACATGTCTGCAAGAGTAGTTGCCCTAGTAGGTATTGTATCATGTATTTCCTAAATTTATGTTTCTCCATAGTCAGAATAAACCTATTTCTGTAAACCCTACTATTCCCTACCTGTTTTGTAGAACTTTTTCATGTCAATTGATCAGCCTGTGCTTCACACATAGGATTCTTTCATTCCAACTTATATTTTCTTTCCTTAGACACCTAGAAATTATTACAGCCAGTAGATAGAGTTGGTCTAATATTTTCAAAGACTTTTCTTCAATGTAATCACTGACCTTATGTGTACTAATACTTCGCTCATATATTCCGCTACAAAGAATGTGGTAAAGCAGTTTTCAGGGTTTTTTAATTCTTTTATTAGTTATTGTTTTTGAGTTACTTCAAGATATTATAGTGTGCATTTTTTTTTTGCATATCTAATAAATATGGTCTATCATGTGAATTTTTAATGCATATGTTTTCTTACGGGTCTAAAAAAAAAAAAGGCTTAAATCCTTTCATTGGAAATTTTCTACTCAAAGTATATGGAGTTGTTTATTTTCCTCAAAGCTTAAGAAGTTCAAGTGACACATAGACACTTAACCTAAGTTGGTCTGTTACTTTTGTTTTGTACAGACGTACACACAGAAAGAGATATTATTAAGAACATGGAGAGTTCCAGTTTTAATGCAACTTCATCCACAAAATAATAATAGTTTTGTTTCAGTCATAAATCTTGAACTTAAATATAATATATTGTTTTAGAGGGGAAATTTTTCTTTCATGGATAAACTTGAATTAGTACTGGTACAGGTATAGGCTATTTTTTTGAGAGACTCCCATAATGTTTTTGTTTTGACTTTGTCTTCAGTTTGACCAGTTCCCTTTTTTTTTTTTCTGTACATTAACTAAAAAATGACAAAACCCTTATGCCATGATTGGCTTACTAGTAAAACATAATGTTTATCATATTACCTGGTGATCTTTGTCTGTATACTGTATACTTTGGCAAGAAATGTGTAGGGACTTATATTATTTGCTACTCTCACAGGAGCCCATGTCTATTATTTCCAAGGATATTTTCTACATGAAATGTGATGTTCAGAAGTAACTGGTGAGTGACTGCCGGAAAAATCTGACCTGTTATGTTGAGACAAAAATAGTAAGGTGTTATTCAAAAAAAAGTTAGCTGAGCAGGTCAGGAGGAACACTTTATATACCTTTTGTCACAGAAGAAATAAAAGTCTGAAGTTCTTTGTCTCTTCCAAAAGTTCAGGAAGCTGTATGTCAGAGAAAGTCTCAGCGATTTTATGCACGTTTAAATATGAAACAAACTGAAACAAACAGAAAAATTATGCACACATACTATTAGGGTGTTGCAGTAGTAAGTGCTTGCCTTTTATACACATCATCTTCACAATCAGTTATTTTGCCCTGTCTCCTGGAAATCTGTACCGATATTGGGCGAGTAACTTTATATATTCCCCTCAATCTGTGAAAGAGTGTAAGAAAGGGCTAAGCACGGGCATACCTAGACAATAATGGTTCTTGCTAATTTATCAATGTATTCAGGAGTGTTTGCTATATCTCTTCTATGACAAAAAATATCAAATACAAAAGCTGAGCAAGTGACATAACAGAAGAACTGAAAGCTAACATGTCATCTGTGTTGCTTTATTACATACATAGTGAGATTTCTGAGAGCAGCCCTGTCTGTTCTGTGTGTTGTGTCAATAGTTAGCTCCAACAGAGAATAAGAGCTTTAAGTTTTCCACCAAAATTCTTCCTCTTGCCTCCTTGCCTCTTGCCCGTGAGAAACCAAAGTACCCTTGAAACTCTGAATTTATGAATTATCTCTTATTTTTCACAAGCTTTGAGATATTTTTTCTAAAGGTTTCTCTTGTTATGCATAAGAAAAACCTTAAACAGACTTTAAATGCCAGCCTAGAGCACTCTGTCAAGGATAATAGGACAGATTGATTTTAGTACTAAAACACTCAGTAAATTTTTTTATATCACTTATCTTTATTTTAGTTTCTGTTTATTTTAGATTTTTTTTATTGTTTGGATGGAAAATTTTCATCTCATAAAAAGATGTATCTAAGTGCAATAGAAGGGATATTTCTGCTAAATATTTTATTTACAGAAATTGTTTTGATATAATTTTAGAAGTACACTCTTATATCTATTAAAAATTCAATTTTGTCAGCATAAAGGAAAACTAAAACTAGGTATATCCTATCACTGGGGGTTGCAGGCTGAGCTATAATATTTCAGCTAAATATTTTTGCTGAATTTTCTGGTAGAAAAATGCATTTCTGCCTGAAATGCCTGTGATCTTATGGAATGAATTTTTTATACATTATCCCCATATGTTTAAATAAAAATAGTTTTCAAACCCTGCAATTTAGAATACAGTTTTTAAAGAGAAGGAGGTGGTGCTTCATGGCTTCTGTATGACAGTATTTATGGTATGCTTGCATGACATATTTAACTTAGGTTGCTTTACTGGAAATGCACCTACTAATGATGCAAAACCATAAAAACAGCTTAATTCAAAACCTCCTGTGATTAGTCTGTGATTCCACAATCCAAGTCCTTCCTTGCAATACAGCAGAAGCATTTTTTGTCCACAAAACCCATCTCAAATTTTATTTTTATTTTTGAAAACAAACTAAAATTTGGCAATTTGTCAAGAAATAACTGGGAGGTTTTTGAAGGTCTCTTCCAACCCAAACCATTCATAATTCAGAATCCTAATTCTATCATTCCAAATGGACTGCGTGCAAGTGCTTTTCCACTAGACAGCTGAAACACTTCATCACATAGAAAAAAACAAAAAAAATAATATACAGTCATTGTTCTTCTCTATTCTAGTTTGAAAAAAGGCTCATTCAAATTTTGCCTTGCACTTTTGCATATGGAAATGTCACTGCTCCACTGAGACTAAGAGACTATGTGAACAAATTCTCCCAGAACAGTTACCACATGCAAGGAATGTAAATTCTGTGATTCTGTCCCTAGTATATCTATTTACTCTCTAAAAAAGTTTTTCTCCTCATGAATTACACTGTGTGTGGACCAAGACATGATAGCACTAGGTAAGGAACGTTATCCTGAAGATGTTTAGCTATTTTGTACACAAAAGGATGATTTTGTAATGTGAACCTCTGTAAAAGAAAGAAGAAGAAAAGGTATTCTGAAAGATTTACACAGATTCCTTTTTTCTCTGCAGATTCTTTTAAGTGAAGCAGCTGTAGCTTGGATTTCATTGTGTGACCTTGACACTTAGTGTTAAGCCCTTCAGATAGCTGCTAGATTTGGCAAGGTTAAAAGGTAAGTGAAATATTTAATGTTAAAACAAATCACTGTAAGAAAGCAGAAACCTGTGTATATAGGAGGTATTGTTATTAATATTATGCATTAAAATGACTGACATCCATAGTGTGAGGGCCTCCTTGCAATCTTTTTCAAATTTTATCTCTTTGTTTAATTTGCTCATGGTAGTTTCTAATACATAAGTTAAACACCTATATAAGGGAAATAGGGAAATGGAATTGCAAATGAATTGTCCTCAATATAACTTAAACTTATAACTTATCGTTAAAACAAGGATTCAAGTTTTCATATCTAAGAGTAACAAGAAGGCAGATGAAAAAGTGTATAAACCCCTTTATGTACCTATCAGACAAATGTAATTATCTTTTGATATTTTGTTTGTTTGTTTGAGGATTTTAGTTGGGATTTTTTTTCTAAAGCAACAAACAAAAATTGACCAACCTCAACTGAAGTAATCAAATGGAATGGAAAGAGTTGATTAAGCACACAGTAAAAAAATTTTTTCAAGGCTTGGTCATTTACATGATGCTGAGTGTCTTTTGTGAAATGAGCCTCAGTAAAACCAGCGTCATCAAGTATACCTAGTTTGCTATTTTACTAGACAGATTAGAGAAAGCATATCTATTTAATCAGTCCTTTACATTAAATATAATATGTAAAATGCTCACTTAAAACGTTAATTTAAACCAAGAGGAATTAAATGAATGCTATATAAGTCAGCATTTCTTTTATCTCTAAGAGAGGCATTTTTCATCCTTTACATATTTGTGGGTCAGATATTTCCTCAAGGAGAAAGAAAGTTATGAATAATTTAAGAATCACCATTTTTACTTCTGATGAGAGCAGTAAGAAGCACTTTCAGGGCTAGTTGCTTGCAACATATTCCAGGGAGTACTGCTTATTAAAAGAAGGCTTTTCTCTTGTATTGGGGTCTCCAGCACAAGAAACACATGGACCTTTTAGAGAGGGTGCAGAGGAGGCACACAGAAATAATCAGACGAACTGGAACACTTGAGCTGTGAAGACAAGTTAAGAGAGTTGCAGTTGTTCAGTCTGGAGAAGAAAAGCCTCAAGGGGAACCTTATCACAGCCTTTCAAAATATAAAGGGAGAGTTAGAAAAGCTGGAGAAAGGCTTTTAACCAACTCTTGCTCTGAGAGGACAAGGGGAAATGAGCGTTCATTGAAAGAGTCTGGGTTTAGGTTGGAGATACTGAAAAATTTTTTGTAACAAGGGTAGTGGGACACTGAAGCAGGTGGCCAGAGAAGTTGTAGATGCCCTATCTACAAGGGGCATGTAGTGTTCAAGGTCAAGCTGGAGGAGGCTTCAAGCAATGTGGTCTAGTAAAAGATTTCTCTGCCCATGGCAAGTGGGTTGACTTGAAAGTCTCTAAAAGTCCTTTTCAACACAAACCCTTCTATAATTCTGTTGTGTGTCTGGAAACAGAGTTTATACTTTGAACTTTAGGAATTATGACCTAACAAGTTTTGGTCTGAATCTCATAAGCAGAGTAAAAATCATCATAATGAAATAATAAAACCTAGAATTATAAAAGTACTAATCATGCATTAATATTATTGTCAAGAAATTGATAGTGGGGAAAATATCTCTAGAGAAAAAATTACCCCTACTGTATCAAACTAATACAAAATTGTAATGAGAGATCTAATATGATGATGCTAGTTTTTCCATCCAGATTACTGCAAATTTATTATTGCACTATACCTTTATATCTTTTTGAAGCACAAAAACTTCAAAAACTTGTGTCAAAACTGATCCCAGAAGCTAATGAGAGTTTTACATTGTTATGTAAATTTATGGTCCAGAAAAACAGAACAAGTTAAGAAGTGAAAAATAATTTACTGGATTAAGAAAAGGTAAGGATTACTCAGGAGCCAAGCATACATTTAGGATTAATGGGTAGTGCCTGTGGCCACCAATGCAGGTAATTTTTTTAATGAGGTGATGGCGATGTGTTTCTGCTCTGTAGTACTTTTCCAAAACATTTCCTTTCTATCACTAGTAGCTCATTCTTCAGATAGCATTGTTAGAAAATACATTCTTAATATTACTAATTTTTTTCTTCAATAATTGAATTAAATAATTTGCTATTAACAATCTGCTGACATGCAGTTTTTTCTAGTTCACTGAAATTCACTTATAATTGACTTACTTTTTTTATGAATAAAAAATTGTTTGTAATTCAATAGAGAAAATAATTTTCTTTAAATAATTTTTAATATGAGAATATTTTAGCAATACCTGTTTGGTACTTATTTGTCAGGACCGTGAGCCGTACTTATTCAGGTAATGAATTTTCTGTTCAGTCCTTGTGCCTGACAAAACTAACTCCAATTTATGCTCCCTCTGGTCACAAGAAGAAACATGACAAGTCTTTATTCTCTATGCCTTCAAATCATACAGTGTTCCTACTATCTGACTATACATGATCTGCTTTATCTATCTGATGGTATTGCACTGTGCTGCATTTTGCAGAAAATAAAATGGTGTTTCTAATGCAACCATGAATTCATCTTTTTTTGTTGAGCTCAGGAGTTAAATCCTGGACAAAGAGGATTTGACACGTGAAATCACTTTCTGCTTTCTATTTTGATGGGCTTATATATAGTTGCTAATAAAATCATTGACTCCTTTATCCATGTAATATTGTACACACAACAGAGGAAGATATTGAAAATAAAAATGTGCAACATATTTTACTTGATTGACAATAAACTCTCTGATGCATTTCAGGAGGTAAAAATAGTGTTTCTTTATGTATTTCAGGAATAAATCTTTTATATCTGATTAAAATGCAGATGAGCATCATAAACTATTGTAATGTGTAAGGGTTGATCTCCTGATGCAATCTTCTTCCATCTGCTTCAGGTGTAGAGTTTACAGAGAATTTGCTACAATTACTGAATGCAATTCAGGTGCAGACGCAATCCCCAACCTAAAACTCCCTATACAAATGAAAATGCCTTTATAATGCTACTGATAATATCTGCTATTTCAAAACAAATTGCAACTTGATAATAAAATTGGTTTTAATGATGAGAAAATATGTCAAATTTTCATGAGAACAAAAGGAAAATCTGAATGATTCTGAGATCACGAGCTAACCTCATATTTCAAATCTTGAAGTACAAGTAATGCTAATTTGGTAATTTTTAGTTAATAGGTTGTTCACTTAGTGTGTAAGGAGCCATATAACAAGACAGAAATCAGTGTAATTGTCCTAAGGACTTTTATTTCTGTGTTTTGCAGATCATCTTTAGATTTTATTGACTGCTTACTACCATCTTTTATTAAGCAATTGCATTACAAGCCTAGTTTAGGGAAGGGAAATGATCCCAAAATCTCTTATCTGTGGACATGGATCTTCGGCTGTAAGAGTCTAAGAGTAGTTTGTAGATACTTCACCACATTAAAACAACTGATGGTTGTGAACTTTGCCATACCTAAACTTAGAAATTAGAAGAGTAATTGTCACTAGAAAAGAGAGACTAGGAAGTAAAGAATTATATTCTTCAAAGGTATCAGAGAGAAAGGGAAATGTTGCCAAAAAGGTAATTTTCTATTTAACAGATGTTGTATAAAGAGAGCACATTGTTACTTTTTAAATATTTTATCTTTTTTGTATTTGGTAGAAAGAATAACAAACGTGCCCTTTCAGTAAAATATTATACACAGCTTCTGCAAAACAAATAGTCTGCTTTGAAAGCTGGCAAAGAATGCAGGGATCAGCAATGATTTGACATTGAGAAATTAAGCTGACTTATTTAGTGGCAGGAAACTGCATTCAATGGGCAAAGAAAAATATATATAACACTTAGCTTGCAAAGAACAGTAGTAATCTGTAAAATGGTTGCCTGTCAGCAGGAGCTTTCTTGATAACTTTTTTAATGGAAAAAATTTATTGAATATTCAATTCATTTTCAGTTTACTTTTTGATATGCTGTCATCATATGCTAAAGTAATATTTTAAAAAGTGTTATTTTTTAAAGGATAAATGTGTAAGTCCAAGTCTGCAAGATGTTTTTTTTTCTCTATGATACCTGGAGTTATATGGCCACGCTTATGTCCTGAGCCAGAACTCTCCTTGCTAGAGTACTACACCCCTGAACACTAGCACGGTATATCTTAGACGAATTGAAGAGAGAAGTAACATAGAAGAACCAGCTGTAGATAAAGACAGTAACAGGAACAGTCTTAAGGGTAAAAGCAATTAAAGACTAAGTCATCATAAAAACTTGGGGTTTAGAGTGTATTTCTTAGTGGGTATGTGTACTTTAATTAAAGATAGTAAACAAAAGCTAATACCTCTCCAGGAACAGTGTCCATGTAGAAGAAAAGACCTAAATATCTAGAAAGTAGATTGTGAATTTTTTTTTTTTGGCTTCAAGAATGTAGAAAATAGAATAGCTCTATTAATTTCTATGACTATATAGAAAGAACCTGATCTTCCTGGCCTTTAACTATTACATATGAATGAAACTTGGTAGTGGTTGTATGATTAGGTTGATGGCTGATACCGCAGTGAAAGTTGCAAAGAAAGGGTGAAATGTAATGATTAAATTGTAAGTGAATAATTTCTGATATATTAGAAATCAGGCTAAGTGTACCAAATTCTGAATATGGTAAAATAACTGCCAGAATAATTGTCTAACAGCAATTTTTTCAGCTTGCTACTCTGAGCAAGAAATATTCTCTTTTCAGTTTGCATCTCCATAACTGTCATAAATTTGATTTCCTGCACTGGTTTTTAATATCTTTGTCACTTTTTATTTTTAATATTTTGTGGTTCTTACTGCTGGTAGCGTGCTCTCAAATTCTATAAAACAGACTGGAATTCTGGGGAATTCTCTGTTCTCTGATTCATTGTGTGAAACTTCAAAAAGAAGGAAAAAATGAAGAAGTTAAAGCTCCTCTTAGGAAAGAGGTGACTTATAATCATAAGGTGCTTTTTGTCTACTGAGGAGGTGAGAGCTTTTTTGGTGGTGGATTGGAGAGGTTTCAAAATATACAAGAAAAAACACTCTTTTTTTCTTTCTTATCAATAAAAATTCCCCTTAAAAAGGATAAAATATTTTTTAAAGTTCTCTTGGTGTTTTTCTATTTTCTTCATCAGAGCCAGTAGCTGCAGATTAAATACCTCTAAAAGCAACAACATACTACATACATTCTTTTAAATGCTTATTTTTTCCCACCTTGGTTTCATACAAAATTACCATTGATATTAAGTATAAAATCAAGCTATGCATATGTGTATATATATATAGATATAGATAGATATATATATGCACACATAGAGAGAGAGGCACACATATATATATATAAAAGACTCCAAAAGATTACCCAATTTCATAGTGGTGACATAGCTGAGGAAATCTGAATACTCGCTGGATATACCAGTCCCTTTTCCATGCTTCCTTTTCTGTTCTTAGCTGAATATTACTTCTAGCTCTTTTGCTCCATAATGTGCTCATCTTATCCCTTCACAAATTAATTCCGCCTAGTGAGCCTGGATCATACTATAGGGGGAAAAAGAAATATAAGATTTCCTGCACACTCAGATCTCAGAGGGTCACTCAAATGACAGAATCGAGGAGGCAACACTGATTGGCGGCAGGGAGAGAGGAGGAGGAATGGGAAAGATGTGAGAATTGCTTGTTTTACAAGCACTATTAATACCAAGTGTATTTAATCCTGGAATGCACCACCATTGCTTTCTTTTTGGGAGGGGGTTTGTTTAGATGTTTTTTATTGGTTCATTGGTTGGCTGGTTTTTGTTGGTTTTTTGTTGATTTTTTTCTGAAGTTTATGGCAAACAAATATATATTTTTTTCAATGTTAAATTAAGCAGCCTTTAGCTTTCCTGAAATTCCAGCCATATTAATATACTAAGAACAGCCTACATTTGCACAGTTTCATATCATGACTATTGTTTAAGTCAGGATTGTTTTTATAAAATAAAAATTATTTTCCTAGAAATTAATACATCTCTACATGTGCTATGGAAATGTGCTACTGGTTCAGGATAGAAAACAATATATTCACTAAGTCACTAGATATACACATTGCTAGAATTTCCTTCCTCAGACATTACTATACCATTGTTCTGTCATCTTGAGTGCTTACTGAAAATCTAAAAATTTTGGTTTTATAATCAGTTGTTACTTCTTTCCGTTGCCTTCATGATCATTTCTATTTTATCAAGATAGATCAGTAAAAATGGAATCTGAGAATTGGAGGACATTGATTGGGAAATATACTGTGGAAATAAAAAAGAAATTCAGAGGTCAACATGCCTGTAGTTGAATATTTCTCTGATTGAAAACAAAGATCACCACCACACCATCATCATTACCACCCCTTGTCCACAGTGATTTCAGAGTACTTGAAGGGTTGGCACTGGGGGAATTATCATTATTATTTTAATTTAAATAGAAATCACTTGTTCAACAGTAATATTTATGTAGTAAAGTATTACTATATCAAATTCTATAATTTGTCTGATCTTTAAAATATATTATGTTTATATTACATTTTGTCATTTCAATTTGCCAAAGTTCTTCCTCGGTTATTCTAATTTCTGAAATTTATTTATGCTTACCTATGAAAAGGACAAAATTATTTTATGCAAAGTAATAGATCATTAAAATCTGCTTACATTTTCAATAGTTGATAAAACTGTATCCCACTTAAGTAGTGATTTTTTATTAAGAAATTATATTTTACCAACATTGTATCAGTGGATAGAACTCTAGCAGAAAAGCAGTATTAGGTTTTTCAGGGTTTTTATATTAATAAATTCATTGGATTTTTAGTCTACTTTCCTTGCTGGGAGAAATTTTCTTTTGAAGTCATTGAACTTCATTTAGAAATGTCATCTTGTATTTAAAACAATAAAGCTTAGAAAAGTGACATGAAAATAGGGCTTCCAAGCTACCTGTCTTTTAAAATGCAAAAAAATTTCATTTTGATTACTGCATGGAAAAAGCCTTGCAAATCAGGAAGAAACCCAACCAACTAAGCCAAAGCAAACCAAAAACCCACCAAAACAGGGCAAAAACGTGTGTGAAATGTTGACCTCCAGAACCCACAACATTTCTACTCTGGCCAAAGTCTAAAAACCAGCGGGGCTTGGTGCATTGTGACGGACAAGTTGTCTTAAAGGTAAAGGTGGTAATGTTCTGATGTGTTGTGCTGGTTACTTACCAGTAACTGTTGAAGAGCTGGCTAGTACCCATCCAGCTGTAGAGGAGAACATACATTTAATATCTAATGAATTCTACGGTTAAAAGAAGATTTTGTCTACCAGCTTTTGTACTTCTGTGTGGCAGTTTTAAAGAGAAGACCTACTTTGAGTGAGTTTTTTTGAAATAAGAACAATGTCACATTGTCTCACAGAAAGCGAAGACGTCTCAAAAGATACTTTAGGACGTGATATAACAAGTTTCCCATTTAAGGCTAGTATTAGCTGTATATCTGTCAGAAATATCCCACTTCTCATCTGTTCTAAGGAACTGACTACTAGTATGCTTCAATATCCTTGCTCTTGGTTTTGTTTGCTTATTTTGTGTTTGTTTTTTTCATTTTTTGAATCTTTTTAATCCAGCCCATTAGTTTTCATTCTATTAATCTCAGTTACAACAAACACTACCTTTTCTTCCTCATTGACCTATAAGGTGGTTGAAAACCATTTTATCTCTTCACAGTTTTCTATTAAGAGGGTAAACCAGACCAGCTGTTCATTACATTATTTGTAAGTGAAGGATTGATTTTCTTCCTACTATTTTTTCTAACCTCTTTCCATTTAGTTTGTACTCTTTCTGACAGCTATTCTCAAAAACAAGGCTTAATGCCTTAATGATTGTTCTTTCCAGTGATAACCAAAGTAAAATACTAGGTTTATGTGTTTTCCAGTTCCTCCCCCCATACAGCTCTATATTGTCTTCAGAAATCACTGAAGACAAGTAATTTGACAGCCTGTAATTATAATTATACAGCTGATTATTTCTGTGTCAGATATAGAAGTCCACCAACATAATTTCTGTGTAAATGAAAAATATTATTTTATTTCTAATAAAAATATATAATAATATATTATATTGTATTTTATTTCTAATAAAAAACATTCTATTGTTCTGGATCTGTTCTGCAAATTTTTATTTCTGAGCTTGTCGTAGAGCATGCTAGTTGACCTCCATTGTTTTGAGTTATCTGGAAATAGGATATTTCTGATTACATTATACAAGTATTTTATTAAAATATTGAACAGAGCTAGAACTACAACAAACTCTGCTTGACCCATCATCCACTTCAGGAGGGTTCTTTCCAGTGTGGGTCATGCCAGACATCTCTACTCAACAACAACACTAATAATAACTCCAGAGATCTTGCCCCATACCTGGAAGTGTTCAAGGCCAGGCTGGATGAGGCTTTGAGCAACCCGGTCTAGTGGGTGACATCTCTGGCCATGGCAGGTGGATTGGAACTAGGTGAAAGTTCTGGTATTGGAACCCAGACCATTCTATGATTGTGTTAATATCCCTATGTTTAATTTAATTATGCTGATTTTTTCCACCACCTTCTTACCAATGGGTTTTCTGTGAATGAGATTGGTCCTGTAGAACTAGAGCCCTGGAATCTATGGTGGAACAGTCTTCGTGTGGCTGCTCAGAGAAACAAGGACAATTATCTTGCTTGACTTTAGGCTAGTCATAAAGACTTAAAAACAAATAATTAAGTTCTGGTGTACATTTAAAATGTGTTCAATCACTTTAGAACATAGATAAGCATGGCATTTACTAGTTCTCTATGGGTAATCACCAACAAGGTACAGAATTTTTGGGATGGGAAACTCAAGTATTTGTTCTTCTGATTTCTAGTTTGTTTTCTCTTTTTTTAGTGTTATTTTTACACTCCTAATTCAATCTTGTCCCATGGAAATTGGTAGGTTAACCCAGTTAATTAAGTTATTAATTGGTTATTGGTTAATGGTTGTTAACCCAGTTAATGAGTGGTTTCTTCTTCTGAAATAATCTGAGTTCTTAGTCATAAAACATACAAAAATGCCTCAAGGGTTTCCCTTGATGAATAGACTGATTTTGTAAAGAAAAGAAAGCAAATATTTGATGAAGGGAGAAATTATAATGTGTTCAGATATTGAATGAGAGGGGGAAAAATTACTCGTTTCTCAACATAATGCCTTCCTCTAAAACTTCTATTTTTTGAAGGAAAAGTTTTTATTCCATTGTTTTAAAATGAAGCTGCATTTAGTTTTTCTGCTTACATGTTCTTGTGTGTATTTAGGAAAATAATAATGCTAATAAAAAATATGCTGAAGAAATCTGATTTTCGAAAAGTATTATATGAGACTTGTATAAGTGAAAACTCATTTTTAAATTACTTTTAAGTGTGCATTATAAATAGTTTGTCATTCAGAACTTGTAGGATAATACAAAAATATGGAATTACAATGATTAATCTTCTATCATTCAAAGAGTGTTAAATAATGAACATTTTATGCTCCATTACCTTACAATTTAGAGCGGTCTTCCTTTCTTCTCCCTTTTTCACATGAAAGAAGACCATTTACTAAGGCTTCAACTGCAGCCAGTTTTAACAGAGAACACAATTTAATATTTTAAAAGACCAAATACAATGCTCTAAATTGAGTGATCACTTAAAAAAATTCCATAACTTTTAATCTTGTGTGAACTTAGAAGCCAGCAAAAGCAAAATGGTTGGATAACACACTGAAAAGGAGAAGTTTGTTTCAGATTCTTACACTTTCACAAATAAGGTCAACTATAATTCAAGGGCTGTATGTTCATATAAGATCTACAAATAAGAGCAGTCATTCGGAAAGAAAGGCTAAATTTGTAATGTTTCTGCAAACAAGTGACTATTATAATTTTTACTAAAGGACTATAACTGTCTACTAGACACAGAAGATACAGTTTCATAAATGATTTTTAGTGTCATTAAAAGCAGATTTAGTGCTTTGAACAATTTTAAGTCTTCAATATGTATTTGTTCTGCAATATGAATTAATATTACATGCTGATTTACAACTGAGAGTAGTCTGTCAAATAATATCAGAAAACCTTTGATAGCTTTTCTCTCTATTTTATGTTGAATGTTTAAAATTAATGCAATTTAAATTTTGTGTAGCATACTCCAGATGTGGTTGCATCAATGTTTAGCGGAGGGGAAAGTTTATGCACTTCAGAGAGGCACCTCAATCTGTTGATTTCCCATAGGCAGTCTGGCTGGTCGTTTTTCTATAATGGTGAGTTGTGGGCATTTCCTTACTTACATGCAAATGCTGCAGGTGACCCCTCTTTATCTCTATTTTTATGACTTTCCATTTCCTTTCATTCACATCATTTCAGATCCTCTGCCCATCAACGCTGTCTGCCTCTGCAACAAAGTGCTGCTAGCAGCTGCCTCCCTCTCCCATCATCACTAGTTTAAAGTTTTCTTTACCTTAAAACATTAAATGGTCTCTAAGTACTTTATCACAATATATTGAGTTATATGAAAAGATGGAAAACAGCCATCAAAACCAGGTCAGCAGGTTACTGAAATTTGTTATTGAGACTATTGGGGTGTTCTGGAGATATGAGTACAGAGGCTACAGCTGTAAATAGAAGACATATTCATAAGACTTCCATTGCTTCCATGACTATTGATTTACCTTCAAGCATCATCTGTTATCAAATAAGATTTTAAAACTTGATGTAAAAAACTTGATGTAAAAAACTTGATATAATTAAACTCAACCAATCCAAAAAAGGATGTATCTTTAAAAATTCAGGATCTATAAAAAATCCATATAACAATATTTTCTTATCTGTATATAATATATATATCTTTCTCTTTTTCCCCCCGACTTTTTCCACCTTTTCTTTCCCTAAAGATCTAATTTATTTCCAAGTGTTACCCAAGTAGTGCAGAATAGTTCATTTAGAATCCAACTATTTACGTACCACTTGAAAATATCTGTAATACTCTTTTTAACACTTAAGTACAGATTTTTCAAGCTTGACAGAAGGGAATAAACAAGAAAAAGCACTCAATTTGTGCTCATTAAAATTGGATTGTGTTTGAAGAACAGTCACAAATAATTAAGAGAAGTCATCTAATTGAAGAAAAAGGTGATGTACAGATTAATGCGTTTGTTCTTTAGCACAGCATCTCAGTCTATATAAAATCCAATTTGAGAAATCTGAGGATTTTAATACAATTATCTAAAAGATAAGATTACTGATTTTAACTTTACCAACTCAATTGTTTTTAAGACTATATAAAAAATAATTTATCAAATTGAAAAATGAATTCTATGCCAAAAAATCCCAGTATATGTTTAAATTCAGTCATCTGTTTGAAGCTTCACATCTTCCTCAAAACAGAAGAGAGATTACTTTATCTTTTATATTAACAAGTACTAAAATTTCCCTTCCCAAACAATGAATTACATTTCTTTGCTTGATATTTAAATGAAATATTTTTAAAATATTTTTGTCTTCTAGATTTTGGGTTAATCTACTGTTCCTTGAAATTCTATTTCACTGTCAAAACAGAAATATCAAAAAATTGCACATCATGAATACAACCTATGAAGTTACCAGCATTCATTTTCCTTTACACAGTCCAAATAACAGCATCATTCACTTAATAAACCCTTATTATAGGCCATTTTCCAATATATGCATGCAATTTTCTAAAATTTAAACAAATATGTATAAAATGATAATATGTATGTTTTATATTCTGAGCCTTGTGTTTAATAAGAGATGTTATATCAAGAGGTTTATAATTAATGTCTTATTCTTTTATTCCCAAATATATATAGTTATATATATATGATGTTCATTATATAGATATAATGAACAGTATGGGTTGCAGCTCATGGCAGGATGTGCACTTTTCACATGAGCACTAAATAACATTTTTTAATTAATTCACACAAGTTTTCTCACTTTATCCACAATTTAGTACATTTTTTACTGTCTAAATTATCTGTTCTGGGGCTAGGGGTTAATTTATAATAGGCTTAACACAGACATATGTAACAACAATCTATTCCTAAAAATGTAATTTTTTGTACAAAATCTTTGTTTATAATATCTGTGAGTGTCAGTATGTGACAGAAAGGGAAAATATTGCAAAACTATAGAGTGTCAACATAAATACAATTGCCAGATGGAATGAAAGCCATTTAACCCACACCGACAACACACTCAGATATAAGAATGTGTTATTATAGCACCACATGATGTTTACACAACTGCCAGATGTGCCAAGGATTTGCTCTGGAGTTAAGGTTACAATGTGAAATCTTTGCTTGATAAATCAGATTGTCTTTATTTCAAGGTACCTTAAAGTATATTTGCAATACCAACACAAACTCAAAAATATTTGTGCAGGCTTAGTAAAAGGGAACAGTGGTGTTATCATTGATGTCAGAATTACTTTTAAAATAAAATTAAAATGGAAACACCAACTTTTATCCATGTAACAGTTGAGGAATATAAAGTGGAACACTAAAAGATACTGCTAAAGAATAGAACAATGACATAGTTTCACAAAGGAACCACAGAAATTTTCATTCATTTATATCTATGTCATGTTTAATTAGATATTTTAGATAAAAATTTGTTCAAGGATGTAATATTTGATGTTCTTTTGTTTTCTACCCACCCATATTACAAAGACAATATGTGCTTTTAAATTTGGATGTAGTCTAGTTACATAACTCATACAAATGGAATAATAAGAGCAACAAAAATATGATTCAAGACATATTTTTTTCTGTGCATCAAACCTCATTATAGATCAATTGGAAGGCTATGACTACACCAGATTGTAAAAATTAAATGTTTAATGAAGAACTCTAAATAATACCAGAATTAGTCACGAGATACTGATATTGTTCCTATTCACTTTTCAAATGGCAGAGAAGGTACGGCATAAATGTAGATACACCACCTCCCAAAGTGACACCACTGTGAATTACCTTTTCCACTTTAATGAACATTTGATAGAGAAAATGTTGTGTATTTTCTTAAAATAGAGGAAGTCTACCATCCAGTTGTTTTTCCAGATAAATCCTGCATTCAGTCATGGTCAAGGTCCCTGGGCTTTCAGGAATGGTTACGGAAGGACAATAAACGTCCTTAGGGCTTTCCATCTATGTATGGATTTTAAATCTTTCCTCACAAATAGAGTTTGTCAGATCACAAATTCTAAAGGTATTTGCAAGATGAGGTGCAACTTCAATGGATAAATATTAGGACTAGTTGATAGACATGGGGAATTGTATAAATTCTTAATTTTGTATACAGAATTTGAGCAAGGTAAGCCTGAACACATTTGAAAACAGTATGTTTGATTTTCTTCACATAATTATCTGAATTCCTGAAGAAATTATATGTCTAATGACAGTTTGTTCTTAGATAGAAGATTGTTGTTTTTCATAACTTTATTAGTAGGAAAAGCTTCAGATAGGGTTAGCATATCCTCCATGGCATAAAAATAACATTAAACATGACACTGACTTCAGTCAGCTGAGAATAGAATGGAAATTAGTTCAGCCTCAACCAGACAGAATTTCTGGAAGAATACAATTGTAAACTTGTCCTCAAGGTTATACATTGGAATGAAAAGGTAATGACTACATTTTGAGTGTAAGCTTGCAAAAATGAAGTGAAATAAATACACTTATGCATTCAAATAAATACTTCGATAAAATGACAATGGAAAGGGATCCTGAAGCTTCTTAGAAAATTCATCCAGAGAGATTAGAAATATCTAAATTGATTTAAACCTGTAAAGTAAAATGCATATTTTCAACCAAATTTTGTGTATGCGTATGTAGACGATTATCTATACCAATATAAGTTGCTTTCTTGTGCGAAGTGCAAATTTGGAGATAAAAAGCATTAATATCCACTAATGTCTTATGCAAAACTTACATCAAAGTTCCAGAGAATCAAATTTTAAATCACTTCTCCAGTTCTGTGCAGAAAATAGGAAGTGTCTGTGTGATTATCAGGAGTTTCTGCTTACCCTACTGTCGCCCTGTTTTTCAGCCTTCTGATCTTGTTTGCATTTTTGCTATGGAGTTTCACACGCATTTCACATAAACAAAGTAGTGTTTTTGTAACTGTCTTTCTTGTTTAACATTCCATTCTTGTTAGAAGAGTTTTGATAAACTTTTACCTGAACCAGNATTACTCTTGGTTTATGCTTCAAGAAAAAGAGAAAAAGTTAAAATGTGAAAATCTGGAAGACGAGAAGGATAGTAGACCCGTATTTAAAGAAAAAATCCATGTCTTTACTACTCTATGCAACCAGAAAACACAAGTCTGCTAAGCAATAGAGGCCTTATCACAAGGTCAGCATCAAGATCAGCATCTTCTTCTCACTCCAGAGACAGTGTGAAAAACTGGGAACTTATTTTTGGAAACATGGTTTATGAATTAGAAAATATTATTTTGCCTTTAAAATTAAATAAAATCAGTGATGTAAGAATAAATGACTAGTCAAACTTAAAAATATTTTCCGTATTATGAAAAAGACTAATAACTTTTTCTACATCAAAATCCTTACTACATCAAACAGAGGTAATTTAAATCAGTATAAGGGCAGAGAAACATAGAAAAGATAAAGCATCCTATATAGACTGCTTGAGATAGTTTCCAAGTTCTGTAACAAAACCAATGAACTTTTGAAAGAAAATAATCATCTCTTTTCTAAAATACCCTTCCTTGTCGACTTGGAAGCTTACTTTGAAGCTCAGTGACTCCATCTGTTTGCTGTCACCATTAACACTCAAATTATAGAATCACAATTTAGGGTTGGAAGGAACCTCTGGAGATCATTTAGCCCAACCCACCTGCAAAGGCAGGGTCACCTAGAGCAGATTAAACAGAAACTCATCCAGGTAAATTGATTTGTCTCCAGAAAGGGAGATTCCAAAACCTCCCTTGGCAGTTTGTTCAGTGCTCTGCCACCCTTGGTGTAAAGAAGGTCTTTCACATCTCTTGAGAAGGAACTTCTTCTCTTTTAGTTTACAGCCAGTGCTCCTCATTCTGTTGCCATGCACCACTGGAAGGAGCCCAGCATCATCCTTTCCAAATCTGCCTTTGAGATTTGTATATGCATAATGAGATTTTCTCTCAGTCTTCTCTGGACAAAACAGGCTCATTTCCCTCAGTCTCTTTTCATAAGAGAGGTGCTCGAGACCCCTCATCATCTTTGTGGCCTCTACTGGACCCTCTCCAGTAGCTTCTGTTTAAAAATTGCAAAGCTAGGATTTCAGAGAAGGAAGAAATTAGGTAAAAATTAATTGGTTGAAGTAATGACCTTCCATCTTCTTTTTTTCTAAGATTAAATATTAATTTTGAAGTCTCTGGGAACATTTTGGAAATAAGTTTATTGACATGGTTGATGGAAAGAATAACACAGTAATAGAAAATCATAGCTTTCAGAGTTTGTAATAATGAGTGAGGATGTGCAACAAACACACAAAATTTTTCTTTTTTTTTTTGAAGTGATAAATATTGCGACATGTGGCTCAGAAGGTAAACCATGTCTCTTATTTCTGCCTAGTAGATTGAATTTCTGCTTCCATCCCCAGCAGATCATCCTTGCCAAAATGAGTCAACCCCTTTAGGTTACTTCTGATATATGAAAACAATTGACTTCATGCTTTTTTCTTGAGCCCCAAACACAGAATCCCTCACAGCAGCCCAAGATGACTAGTTATCTCATAGACACAATAAAAACTTGAAAGTTAGTGGCTAAATCAATCCCCAATGAGGGTAAAACTTTTCAGACTGTAGTCCTTTCTCAGCTGTGGTATCTTTATTGGAAGACTACATTTGTTAGTTAACCAGGTTTTAAAACAGTTTGAGAAAGAAAATATTCCAAGTAAATCTGTTTATAGGCTACGAAGAAAAATATTACCTTTTGACAGAAAAAGAATGGTTAAAATAGTCTTGTACATAATCATGATGACTACTAAGTACTCTTCTGCATTTACTGTATAGCACATGATTTTACCCAGCCTCATTGACCCAAAAGACCTATGGATTTCTGGATTTCTTTCATGAAAAGAGTGAAAAGCCTACTCATTATTCCATACAAAAAATTAATTTAAAAGAACAAACAGAAAAAGAAAGAAAAGAGAACAAAGACAACATAGCTATTTCACCCTCTTTTTTTAAAAAAAAAAAAAGTTGTGAATCTCCCTTAGCCTCCTCATATAATTATCCCAATTTACTGAATTTAGAATCAGAGCAAAAATATTTTTCCCTTTCAAATTTAAACACGTTTATTTCCACTGTTTTCCACTCCTCCCTCCCCCCCAACACAGCATGGTATATTTCTTTCACAGTAGATTCTGCAGACACTCAGATTTTATGCTTGTGGCTATGTAGTACAGAACCTGATGAGATGTCTTTTTTGCTTTCGTTCTATTTAATCCATTACTCTTAAATGCAAACATAATATATTAAGAGAGGTTTAACCACAATAGTACGGCTCCCTGGTTAAAAATGGTTTAATATTATTTACAAGTTTAGTGTGCTAGGAATTTAATTTTGTATGTATCACTCTCTGTAAGAGATGTGTCAGGAAGATTGGTCTCTTAATAAAAACAAAGGGAATAAATATTGAATTTATTAATCTTTTGGATAATTAAATATGTATTAACAGATATTTCACTGAGAGAATACATTATGAGTACTCCCCACTTAGTGTCTTTCCCTCTTCTAGTCTAGCTACATTAAATGAATAACATTTACAGAAAATAACAGCTTCCTGATAACGGTTTCTGTCTCGGCAGACAGAGGTTATGTGTTCCACAATTGCACTTGGTTGACCCACATCTTATTATATAGCAGAATCTCAGTCTGCTATATCTCAATATTCTAATAGAAAGCAGTGCAAAGATAGCAATAAAAACCTTATATTTGATAAATAAAAAGAGGAAGAAGAGGACCCAGAAATCCTAGTGTCACCAGATTTGTCATAAGCCAGTAATATTTATTTTTCGCAAGAGAGGCTGATAGTATCCTGGACTGCAGAATACTTTGAGAAGGAGCCCTGCCAGCAGGTTGAGGGAGAGCATCCTGCCACTCTACTAAGCACTGGAGAAGAGATATCTGGAGTCCTGTGGCCAGTTCTGAGTTCCCAAGTACAAGAGAGACATGGAGGCACTGGACAAAGTGAAGCAAAAGAGTCACAAAGGTGAATAAGGCACTGGAGCATCTCTCCTATGAGACGAGGCTCAGGAAGCTGGAATGATTTAGTCTGGAGGAGAGAAAGCTCAAGAGAGATCTTGGCCTGAACTGTCTGAATCCCAGAATCACAAAATAAGCTGAGTTGGAAGGATCCTTAAGTCCAACTCCCAGCAGAGGGGTTAGACTAAATGACCTCTAAAGGTGTCTTCCAACCTCAACCAGTCCACAGTACTATAATTTTGTGATTCCATCTTTTCAGCAATTTTCACTGCTATTTTTTCTGCTATAAAATTACTTTCTTTGGAGAAAAATAAGTATTTAATGTTCATATCCTCCTTTATTGATCTTTACAAATACGAGGAAATCCTCCATGGTCATGACTAATGCTCTCCTAATTACTTTTATTATGGTTTTGTTGCAACTTTTGCTGCAATATAATAGAACTGATCAATTTATCCATTTCATTCTTACTGTTAAAATTTTTCTTCCCTTTCATTTGGATTTCATTTAATTTGGAAAAGCTCAAGCATTCCTCTGTATTTGAAAGTATCTTGAAAATAAAGAAAAGAGCCTAAAATTGTAACCAGTCAATGATAGGCTACTGCTACACTCCACACCTGAAAAAGTGTTTCTATTTTAACTTAAAATTGCCTTAGTTAGAACAATCTTACAATTTATTTTTCTAAAAAAAATACTAACTGTTTGATATCCATACCTCTTTCGTGCTAGATATAGCAAAAATCTAACACACTCTATTGTGATACTTGACTTTTGTTATTTTTTCATTATTTTGTGAGATTTATACTGAAAACAAATATTCAAAGTATTTTCCACACATCTAATAACAAAATAAAATCTGAACACTTCTGCACTTACAGAGTAAAAAAATTGCTAAACCATTTTTTACTTTTTTTTGTGCTTCTAGCCAGAGATCATAATATGAACAGGAAGTAATTTGGTGGACCTATGAAAAAAAGAAACTGGAAACACCAATGTACACCATCCTCTCATGTACTGAGACATTGATCTGTTTAGTTGCCTGCACACTGAGAAACTGTTTTGCAAGATTGTAACTTGAAATAGTGTTTACTGGGAAGATTTTTCCATAACCTTTTGACATTTCACATTTTTTACAAGCTGCAGCATAAATTTTTGCTTACCATTCCCCTTTATTTCCAATGCATTATTAATGCCAGAATATTGCAATCTGCTCTGTCCCTGTAGCAGAAGTAAAAAATACCCTTGCTTTACAAGTAAATAAATCAATATCTATTCTCTGAAAATAAAATGCAATGTCTCTGAACATATAAAATTTTTACATGATGTTATGCTTTTTCCTTAACTGATTCTTGCTGTTATGAATGACTGTTGATTGTTCATTTACTAAAACAAAGACAATATTTTAGTGAATAAGAAGTTATATGAAAGAAGTTAACTACAGATGGGTTTGCAGGAAAATGCACTAACCTAAAGTGGAATATTCCCAAAGGATTTGTTTATGTATGTGCTTGCATTGCTTGATGCCTTAATAGCAACTTCAATGGAAAGCTTCCAAAGGATTAATTGCTTGGTTTTGCACAAGTTCTTTATTTATCATCATTAACAGGCTTGTTTGAGAGTTTTTTCATGGTGTAATGTATCATTTACTGAAATTCTCTTTTTGGCCAGCTGACAAAAGGAGTATATTAGATGTTATGCTGTCTAATTACAGGGCTTGATTTTAGCAATCATTTCCAATTTGTTGATCTCAAGACACAGGAAGATAGAGGAGTAGAATATTGTAGCTCAAAGCTGACAGTTCTTCCCATAACTGCTATATCTTAGGTAGAATAAAGCTGTTGGGAGAATATATTTAGGATAAAACTTGTGCCAAAAATAGTTAACTCATTGGAGAGATTTTCTAGATTGCCCAGAGTGGGGGAGGAAATCATTAAAGAAATGAACATATAACAGAATCTATGTTTTGAATAATGGTAGCACTATGTCATAAATTCTAATCTATTCAAAACTGGTATTGAGGGCAAGTGAACTGTTCAAAAGCAAATCATTACATTTAGATTATTTTACAGAGTACATTTATTACCAATTTTTATACAAAGATTTCCCTGTAAGTAGTAAAATAACCACGTTACCTATAAGATAATTAGATCCAGAATTAGTATACAAAACACAATTATTACACTGAATTTTTCTTGTAAATTTCCAATGTTATTACATTCTTTTATATATGGTGGAAATATTGACATCGTACATCAATTAAGCATTAGCAATTTTAATATGCTTCTCATGTTGTAATTTATCAAAGTTGCTACTCTGTTTAAACCTTTTTGAGGATGTTGCAACAGCAAAAAAAAAGCTTAATTTTTCATTCAATGTGCTTTTCTGTAGAGGTAATTATTTTTCACTACCAGTTTTTTTTAGTGTAATGACATTAACAAATTAAATAAAAATTGTTCACAAATGCAGATAAAACATCATTTATATTATTATCACTTCAGGTTTTTTAAATCCGAAAAAATATATGGTTACCTATTTCCATAAAAAATTACATAGAATGTTGTGAAGAAATTAAGAGAGCTAATTTCTGTTAAACAAAGAGCAGAAGACTAGGCTGCCTCTTTATTGTATTTTTGTTTTACTCCTAGCCCTCAGAAACAAGTGCTTTGGATAAACTAATATGAAATTATCTCACTTTCTCAATCTTGCAAGGACTGTCATTCATATAGATCGAGCCTCCACACTTTATGTTGGCCCTACTTGTTTCCGTAAGTCTGTTTTCGATTGGTCTGTCCAATTTACTCTCAAGTGGGTTTATTGGAATTTTTCATTCTCCTGTCTTCTCTTGAGTGATGGCTACTTGGGATAAAATAAAAGATTGGAGTTTTGATACCTGAAAGCAAGCTTTGAGGAGACAAAAGGACTATTTAAACTAAAGGGTAGAAATCCTATTATGGAAAAAAATGACTACTCATTTAGAAGAAATTTTCTTAGAGAAATGGAATTCTCAAAATTGTTTCCAAAATCAACACTGAAGGCAGCATTTTCCCTGAGGTTATCAAGGCAGCAACTGTAAGATAATATCGAAAGGATCACTACAGTAGGCCAAAACAATCTCTTTCCCTCCTCCCTGCAACATTTTTGTATAGTGAACATTAGAAAACATTATATGCAGTGATACTTATGCAGACTCCATATATAGCAGCACAGAATGTTTTGGGTGGAAAAGCAGTTTCAAAATTATCGAGACAACCGACCTGCCATGGGCAGGAACACCTTCCACTAGAACACATCTCCCAGTAAACATCTTCAACAATTTTTTATTAGGCTGTAATTCACTTTTAACTTGAGCTAAATTAAGACAGCAAACATGTAAGAGCACTTATCATATCAAAATATGCAAACTGATATATTTATAAAATGCATGAAAACATGAGGAAAAGCACTCAATCTATTTACATTTGATTTAAATCTGTAAGGTCTTATTCTCTTAACTCAATTAGTGATAAATGCTTTTCTGACACGCACCTCACCATGGTTCCTGTCCCTCTTATATCCCATATTTTAGGTGATCTCAGACACACTTTTCTTCTACAGGAAGTCCATTTTCACAGCCTATTATTTTTTGGAGTCCTCCAAATAAACACAAAAATATATTTCACACTTTTCTGCCAACCTGGTGTATTTTTTTTTCTCCCCCAAGCATATCTGCATCTATATCTTTTGGAAGAAAGAACTGAATTGAATCTTGTTTCATACTTTCAAGTATATATATTAAAAAGGTTACTTTGTCAGAACAGATGTCAGCTTCTGATCTTGATTTTAATTTAACAATTCCAAAAGTCATCAAGTGGTCCTTCATAAGCAACTAATGGTGTACCTTTCAGTATAAGTTATCTACATTCACGGTATCTTATATCAGTCTGTATGTTAAAAAAGTTTGAAAAAGTTTTCAGATGGGCTTCATACGTGCAGGTTGCTAATACACAGCACATACTAAAGTTAATACTTGGGGCACTGGCTATCCTGATCCATATCTCTGTATTTAAGAAGAATTAAAGTAGAAAACTCACTAAGTTCCTGAAAAAAAAGAGTTAAAAATAGGTGTTTTAAAAGATATCTAGTTTTCAGTGTTGTAGGTGATAGTTTTTACTTTCCATCCCTTTCATGGTTTTACTGTTGTCTGTTAATGTCTGATTTTTATAAAATCAGAGACTAACAAAGAGAACCTAAAACTAAGGAATCTTACCCTTTGGATGTTTTAAAACGTCAAAATATATACCTAGCCAAAATTTAAGTAAACAGATTCTCCTACATATTAAATTCAATATTAAACTTTTGTAAACTACTACTTTGGGTAAAAAATTGATTAGTCTTTAAGATTTTAAAGGCACAAGTTTATAAAATGGACTTTAAACATGTATTTCCCCAGTTTTTGAGTACACATACTAGTTCTACTGGAAAAGGGAATATTTATTCATTTTTCTTAGAGCAGTACTGATATTGCCTTTAAAGATCTTTCTACTTGAACACATGGAAAAATAATTTGACTTTCTATTTTTATATTTTGTTATTTCTACTTTCTGAAATGAAAAATTGTTGTGAAATTACTCTATCAAGAATGACTGGGCAAAATATAATGGATATTGTGTATCTAGGTCTTGCAGAGTCCTGTGGAGTATATGATATTTAGAATTTCTGTGAGAGACTGAGACCTGTTTGACACCAGTATTGTATCACTTAGGATTTCAAGATGCCCCAGACTAGCCTGGATATTGCACAGTTTTAAGAGTGTTATCGCAGCCCAAAACACTTAAATGATATGCATCTCTAAAATGCTACTAATCAATTTGTATAACATTGCAGTGCACTCTTGGCAGGGATAACCTTATTCCTAAGAGAGTAGTGCGGGTGGGATGGACTGGGTGTAGTGACAACCCCTGACAACCAACGGCACTGTATCATGTATCCTCCAGCCTTTGTGTAATCTTTCTTTGTTCTGCCTCTGATGTTTTTTAGGTAATATTTGAAATCCTTCGCTACAAATTGTGGCAACACTACGCACAGAATATTGCATCCTTTTTTTTTTTCATGCAGAGATCAATAACCTTGTCAACCTTGTACGTTGAGGGGGGTAAATGACAAGATAAGCTGTCTACTTCTCTAGAAATTTAGAGAGAAATGTGTTTGGGAAATGACATATTTAATAAACATGAAAATAAAATATCATTGTACTTCTAAGATAAATCTCTGAGTATTGTTTTCATATATAACTCAGTGAAAGAGAGAAGGGCAATTTAAAAAAAATTGAACAAATAATTTTATTTAAATCTTTACACGTATTTTCATTCCAAAGACTGTTTAAAATATCAAACTTCTTTCAGAAATTCAGATACCAAACTGTTCTGATTTATTCTCCTTTTTTTTCTAAAACACAGAGGATGTTACAGTATGCAGGAATAATGTCTTCCTTAGGTAGTTGCATCATAGTAAATCTCTTGTGTAAAGATCAGACAGGCTTGAGCACCCCACACTGCATCCTGTGTACCTTAGTATTTCACAAATTCATCTGTTTCTCCCAGGCCTTCAGAAACGAGATCTGGACACAGGCAGAAAAATTATTCAAGCTGGCAAGGAAATAAATTTGCAAGGTTTTTCTCGGGAAAATAAAAAGATTTTCCCAGGCAATGGCAATTTTTTTCCTTTTCTTCCTCATTTATAGTGTAATCCCCTCAGCCTTATTGTGACCATTCTGAAAAGGAAGAATTCACTGCTTTCTTAAATACCTACTGGAAGACAACATGAGATGAGCTGAAAAATGGTGAGATCAATATTGAAAGGAAACCAGAAATATTTTAAGTTTGATGCATTTAACCTGTCTTTTACTCCTTTAAAAAAAAAAAGTTTTCTTCACCACTATTGTATAATCAGAAATGGGCAAGCTCTAGCCCTAATTTACAGACCAATCACAAAAGAGAAAAGCTAAACATATTAGATGAATGGGGAAACAAAAGCAGCTACTTCATGAGAGTCTCATGAAGCTCAACAAGTCCAATTCCAAGGTGGTTCACTTGGTTCTGGGCAATCCCAGACACACACGCAGAATGGGAGAAGAACTCACCGAGAGCAGCCCTGCAGAGAAGGATTTGAATGTTCTGGTAGATGAAAAACTGAACTTAAGCCAACAGTGTGTGCTTTCAGCCCAGGAAGCCAACCACTTCCTGGGCTGCACCAAAAGAGTGGCTAGTAGGTTAAGGAAGGGGATTCTGCTCCTCTGCTCTGCTCTCATGAGACCCTGCTTGGGGAACTGCCTTCTCAGCACAAGAAAGGCATGGGCCTGTTAACACAGGTCAAGAAAAAGCCTATGAAGGTGTTCAGAGGGATAGAGCAGCTTCCCTATGAAAACAGGGAGTGAGAATTGTGAGAAAGAAAAGGCTTCAAGGAAGCCTTCCAGTACTTGAAGGAAAGCTACAAGATGGAGAGAGACTTTTTATAAGGGTATGTAGTGACAGGACAAGAGGGAATGGCTTCAAACTGAAAAAAAAGTAGTATATCTTCCTAATTAGATATTAGGAAGAAATACTTTACTGTGAGGTTGATGAAGTACTTGAACAGGTTGCCCAGAGAAGCTGTGGGTGCCCCCCCGGGGCAGTGATCAAGAGCAGGTTGGATGGGGGTCTGAGCAGCTTGGTCTGGTGGGAATGAGGTAATCTTTAATTCACTTACAACCCAAATCATTCACTGCTCCCATGATGTGAAGAAAAAACTGTTCTTTCACTGGATGTCTACATGCCTTAGAATGTTTATATTTGAACTAGACTTCGTAAAACTATCTTTGAATTTCATTCCCCAATCTTTTTTCCACCACTATTACAACTGGACTTTCAAGGATTTCTGCTCAATTTTATTCTATAAGATGCATAAGTAGCAGGAAACCTTATGTTTCAGGCAAAGAATACTTTTTAAAGTATGAAGTACTAACATATGAAGTAATGCAGAAAAAGTTAAATATTGCTCATATAGAAGTAAATAAGAATTTATTTTTCATCTAGGAAAAACACAGATCTTTCCAAGTCATGCACAAATTTCAGTTTCTACACTGTCAATAAACAATTGGTCCCAGCAGAGGAAAAAACCCAAACAAAGGAGCAAACAACACTTGACATAAAACAAAAAGAATGAATTATTTTTTATTGTGATTCATACCTACAGGATAATTACTATTACTCACTGCAACTAGGAGTTTTTCTGCATTTTAAACATGTTATTTAGACTGCCTTGACATTTTAAATATATTTTTGTTCATCTGTTTGCATCACTAAAAGGAAAAAATATTATATAAAGTATTTTTAAAGTACTTCTTTTCAAGGCAAGATTTTTTTTGAAGTTATGCAAAATTAGTGTTTGTGAGAAATCAAACTGTGGAAAATTACATTCACTATTTGAATGAATATAATATGAATATAAATTGTATGCTGTATGAGTTCTATCTCAATCAGAGTTTCTAAGTCAAATAATTTTTAAGCACTTCTTGAATATATTCCTCATCTAGCACTTTAGTTCAGACTTTACATAAGCATCCTTGGTCTCAAAAGTGAATGATCACCAGTTGCCACAGGTGTATAAGTCAGACAGGGAGCCCTGGTGGTGTAGTGGTTAAGCACATGGCATAGCAATTGCCAGGGCCCAGGTTCGATCCTGGCCAGGCTGCTCCTCGGGCAGGCAGAGCTCGTTAGCCCTGCAAGGGGGCAATCTGCCTACGTCCTGAGGAGGAACTCACTGCCACTGTCCAGAATCGCTTTGGCCCGGCAGATTGAACCTCGGGATTAAAGGGTGGGCTCAGATCTGGGCGCCCTGTGTCTCACCTAAAAAATCCAGTGTGCAGGCTGGGAGGTCTGAAAAGAAAAGAGGCCTCCCCCGGATCTTCGTACGCAAAGGCTGGCCAGCAAGCATAAGTCAGACAAATTTTAGAGCAGCTTAATTATTTGTGTGTTAGAAAGTAAACTTGCCAATACTTTATAAATTTATTTTTCCCTTTAGATCTTAAAAGATCAGTTACTTCAATGAACTTCATGTATAACAAATGTGTCCTATGACTTTTTCTATATTTTGCTATATATAATTTACTTCTACGTCAATATTTTTCTGATATGAAAAATTTCTAGCAGTTATTGTACTTGGTGTCAATGCAGCTCCAGAGTAGAGTGCTTTTGTCGTGGATCCATTTTCATCTCCACCTGCTGGGCTGCTCTTCATGAAGGGTGAGCTTTGTGCAGGTGAGCAGATTCCCTTTGACTGAAATCAACAGGTAAGATTTAATCAAGGGTTTCTTTAACGGGAAAAAAAATGGGTCATTGACTGGGCACAATATTCCAGAATGTACTAGCACATATGTGCTAACAAAGTTTTGAAAATAACAGGCTGTCAGCCCACTTTGGAGAACCTCTTGTGTCATATAAAACATCTCATACATTTTTAAATTTGTTGTTTCAATTTCCTTAGTGACTCCTCTTGTTCTCTCCTCATCGATCCCATCTTCCTCTTGTCTCAGGATTCTTTTTTGTCTTTACACGCTCTGTGTTCGGTTGCCCCTTCTTAAAAGGATCAGTTGTCCCTGATCTCCTCTTTTGATGTTTTTGAAGAGACATTCCAGTATGATGTCGCTCAGGACACCAAGGAAATGGAACAGCTCATCAATCTTTATCAAAAGAGGAGCAAAGTCCAAAGGCATTGCTGTACAGCTACATTCCTCTCATCCTATTTAATCTCCTCAACACTCAGATTATTCTTTGTTTTCAAAGCACATACAACTGAGTGCTATTCTAGGTGCCCTGACTCCTGGCTGATTATGTGGATATCTGACAATATGATTCCTGAGAAAACTGGGTCCTTAGACTTCTGGTCTGAATAGAAAATTTTGCCATATCTTCACAGAGGCTGTGCAAGACATATCTGGCACCCATAATTAAGAAGGTACTGAAAATGCTGGCGTCTGATCTGTTATGTGAAGCCATTTTGCACTCAGGCAACCAAAATCATGTTGTACAACCATGCGACATGTAAATAAATGTCACAATATATTTTATCATTATTTGACTTTAGCCAGTGTTGCTGGAGCATTGTGTCTCCCATAAACACATTGATATCAGGGCTGAAAATGTTCCTGTCTTGATGAGAAAGGTGTCAGTATCTCCTTTGATTGTGGGGCAGAGGAACAGAACTCAGCTGTTAGGCATCCTTTCTGGGAAGCCTTTCAAACTGTGCTTTATGCTATCATGAATATCCTGGAGTAGGCACATCAGTGAAATTTGCAGCTTGTCATCACCACCCCCACACCAGGAAAGCACAGAGAAGAAAGGAGACGAGCTATGAGAAGAGATATGTTTTACATATTTGGATAGTGTCATCAATATTTCTCATGTACACTATCAGCAAGAAAACTTGTAATGTGCCCTATCCAATTGATCATTCATTAATTGATAGCTAGTGAGGGATTAAGAGCTCCACCTAGTAATTTTTTTTTCCTCTACATTTAAAAGCTCCTTAAAAACCTTCTATTTAAAATGAAGTCGTGCAAAACTGCATGAAACAGCTATAGCAGCAACTGAGGCTTGAGCCGTGCCCTTCTGAATTTGAAGGTTCAAGAGCAGGCACAGGCTGTCTCCAAAGAGAAGGGTATTAAACCAATCTGTTGATGATGTTGTTGATGAAGCTGATAGCTGGAAAGCTATCACTCTCTAGTTATAAAAGGGCCAAATCTAAAAAGGCAAAGGCTCAAAATATTACTGTCTGTATGTTTCTCTTAATGTAAATACAATCAGGAAGTTCAAGCCAAATCATCCAGGGGGCACATGTAGTACCTGCTGTAACTACAATAACAAAGTCACTGTTTCATGACCCTGACACAGAAATTCATGGGCACACAATGAATGTTTGCTTTGTCAGAAATGGGTCTCAGAGGTAGAGGTAGGTTCAGGTAGAGGATCGGTGACCTAACCACTTGTTTTCATGTTCTGGTGGTCGTCACCTTCCCAGTTACTCATCCCAGTTTCACATTTCCATCCTTGTCCTCTCTTGGGCTCCAGCTCAGTCTCATCTTCTTCCTCGTGACTAACTGGCTGGGAAATGGGCGCGTGAGAGAGCATGTGCCTTCATGCACATGGATAAGGGAGGAAGTAGGCTGAGGTGAGATAAACTGCAATTAGAAATGTTTTTCATTGATTTGCAACGTGTTTTTTAAGCATAATAGAAAGAAGGAAGCAAAAATATATATACATTTTTCTTTTAGGTTTGTTTTTTTTTTTTTTTTTTTTTTAATAAAAGTAATGTAAAGGGCAGGAATACAATTGATGTAAATGACAATTGTTTGGGAACAACTTTCTTTCTACTCAAGGTTAAGAAAACATACAACTTTGGTGGAGGAAGAGACGAACTTATGCTGTTAGTCCTGCCAAAATACTTTAATGTAATGATAAAATCTAATTTCTTCATAAGAGGCTTCTCTCAATACACACAAAGATCTAAAGTAGTTACAGAATGGAGAGCTAATACCTAACTCTAGTATCGCGTGAATGTTTTAGAAACAACTAAGGAGCATAATGAGGAAATGAATGAAAAAATATGTGTATCTAGAGGACATTTCTGGTGCTGTTGTTTCTCTAATTTGTGTTTAATTTTTTAAATAGCTCTTTCTGGCTTTCACTTAAACTCTGCTCTGTTCCCATTGCCTAGCTCAAGGGACTACAACCTCCATGACACAAAAAGCCACACCTGGCAACTTTTCAGGCACCAGAGGGCTAAAACTAATTTGCATAAGAATTTCATAAAAATACTTGAAGTTTGCATCACTTTATCTTCTTCCTTACTCCATATTGAGAATAAATAACGTTTGAATAAATCAAAAATAGTTTAAATTCTCATTGTTTCTGAAACATATTTTGTTAAAATATAATTTTATTTTATTTTTAATTTCTTCAAGACTGGACATACTTTTGAGCTTCACCTTGTTTTTTAACCATCATATTTCAAATCCCTGAAAATCCATATCTTGCTCTGATTAACTCAATAGGAAATTATTTACTACCTCAGAAAATCCACCATGACTTCACCTTATCAGGTATTATTATTATCATTATTATTATTATTATTATAAGGCTTCCGTTTTAACACTATACTTCCAATACGTATTCCTCTTTTATTTCACTGTCATACTGAAAGTTTTCTTTTCTCCTAGATTAAATCCAGTCCATTCAGTGAAACTTATGTGAATAATTTAAATCCACTAAATTAATCTCCCTTAAACTACTGTCTTGTAGTCAAGCATACTTGAAAAGAAAGAATTTGGTGTTCTTATGATACTTTTTTATTACTGATGTATTTTGTACTTAAATATGAGAAGTTTGCAAATAAAAAATCTCTTAACTTCATCTTGTGGTATTTTTTTTGGAAGGTTAAAAAAATGAAATTGCAATGGCTTCTCTTTTATTAATGAGGTAGTTTTCTTTTTCTTTTCAAAAAGATGTCAGCTTAAAGAAAGAAGATTATAGCTGTGAATTTTGTGTTTGTTTTTTTCAACAGAAATGAAAAAACCCGAACAAAAAAGGAACCACTCATAAGTTTTGAAAATTAAATATTAAGGGATACCAAAGTCTTCACCGTGTGGCCAAGAACATGACCTTGATTTGCAAAAATAATTTGAATTTTTGTGTGTGTGTGTGATAGGATTGCTGACCACTCTTCTTGTGCCATGGCTTGAAAATGGACAAAATATTTTGGCTTTTTCCCCACATTTTTTCTTCTGATGTGAGTGCATTTTTGTGTTGACAAACAATCACATCGCAATAGATTCAGAATACTATACAATAGAAATAAAAATCGAATAGAATAAAAAAAACCCCTGAGAATATCAACAGAATACTGATATAGGGGCATATGTAACCGGTTATCTTTAAACAAGATCTAAACTTAAAGATGTAAACAGCTGAAAGGATAGTCTAAAAAATTTTAGAAATATATCTGATCTATTCATAGCTTGATAAAGAGAAATAAGTGTAACCTGTTCTTCAGAGCACATCTCTGTGGTACAAAAACCTCCTCAGTTCCAGTCCATTAAGATTTCTTTTCCGTTATCTGAATTGCAGTGGGCAGCAGAGTGCACATTACATTTTGATGAAATCATCTTTTGAATGAAATACAGCCATACTCCTTCTATAAATATATTTGAATAAGCTTTATGATCAGAAAAGAATTCATAGAAAAAGCTGATTTATAAATACCAGACAAAAATATCTACTATCTAGATAGGTACACGATTAAAACACATTCTAGTATATTTTTTTCTGTTTATTTCATTACATTTGGATTACTTGAAGAGACTTAAGTGTTGGAACATAATTTCTCTGTGGGAAGGTGAGGAAAGTGAGGAAGGCAGGGTAGAAATTTATACTTTTTTGAATACTGCAATAGGGATTCTGAACCTTCCTCCTTTCATTTCGTAGGCACCCTACACTGGTATGAATCATAGTGGTTATATTGCTAACAGAAGAGCTCTACTGGATTATGTAAACTGATGTGGATCAATGACATTTTATTTTATTGTTGCTGTCATGCATTATATTACATATGTTAAATATCCTAAGGCAAAGTAAAGTGCCTGAAGCAAAATAAATACCTATTTTTCTTTCAGCTCTGTTTCATACTTATTATTGTTTATTTTTACCTGGTTTAGCATTGTTGATCACTCATCTCCCCTAGACATCCACTTCTTTGACAAAGTTTCTTTCTTTTTTTTCTAATTTCGACCTTTCCTTCACTGTTGTCTTCTAGTACTTCACAATTTCTATAGGTAAAATTGTGCTTTTTTCTCTGCTTTCAAATACTTTCATTTAATTGAACTAGTGTCACACCAATAACTGGCTACCTACCAGTCAGTGACACAATGATTTGTGAACCCGCTTTGTCTCCCTCTCTTTCACCTCAAAATATGTCTATAACTATGTTCTTATATCTCTGCTTTAGAATTTTTCTGACCATTCAAATTGAAAGAAAAATCTGTGCTGTCTTATTCAAAACCAACATAACAGAGAAGATACAATATTCTTCTACTTGTTGTTATTAAAAACCATAACCAAAACCAACAACATGTATTTTGAGATATTTTGACCAATAAAATCTATGGTTTCACTGCATTTTCATCCTGAAGAAGATTTCTTTATTCCTGAAGTGGAAAATTTCTAAAAATAAAATAGAATGATAGCACAGCAGCCTATAATACTATTACTGTGGAAGGTCAAAGCAATATCTAACACCGATCAATACATTTGCTTTGAAGAGTTAGTAAAATTTAGGAAGACAGGTTAATGGCCTTCAAGAAATTCCTGTCCTCTGATCTGGCAACAGATAAGGCAATATATAATGTCTTTATTATGTATAGGTTATTATATCAAACTCTAATGCATATGTTTATACGGCCTGATATGCCATTATTTACATTCCGCCAAGGTCTGACTCCTCTTCTTCTTTGAGTGTAACCAGCTTGATTTTCCACCACATTGTGCCCATGTTTTTTATGTATATTGTACATGACCATAAAGATAATGCTAGCACATTTACCATTTTCTACAATATTTGAAAACTAAGACCTCATTCTGACTGTAGGACATTTGAGAAATTGTTTTTTTCAAAATATTTTCATTTCTGCAAATAAAAAAGACTAACTTAAGATAAGGAATAGGTTCTTCCTAAATCTGAGTTGTTTTTTGACAACCTTTACATCTCCCCTACAATACAGTATTTCTAAATCCATTCAGCAAAGCCTCTTTTTAAGACCCTGACACATTTGTTATCATGAACTTATAGAATATCCTGAGTTGGAAGGGACCCACAAGCATAATCGAGTCCAGCTCCTGGCCCTGCACAGGTCACCCCAAGAGTCACACCATGTGCCTGAGAGCAGTGTCCAAACACTTCTCAAACTCTGTCAGGTTGGTGCAGTGACCACTTCCCTGGGGAGCTGCTCCAGTGCCCAAACACCCTCTGGGTGAAAAACCTTTTTCTGATTTGAGGAACCTTTTCCTGATATCTAACCTAAACCTCTTCTGGCACAGTTTCTTGCCATTCCTTCAGGTCCTATTACTGGAGATGTGCCAAACCTGTCATAACGATGTTGTTGCTGTGCTGAAAGGGGTAAAGCAGGTATTCTAAAGGGAATTACTTGTTAGTGTAAAAGAATTGATGAGATACATGGGACTTGGAATCTCTTAGAGTGTACACCAACTGTGTGGAAAAGCTAGTTCTAGGTGATTCTTGTTTTTGAATAGATGTGGTAACAACATCACTTATTTGTGTAGCTCTTTATTATGTCTGTTTTTTTATTATTATTATTTGTAGGCAAGGTGTTTTCTGTCTCCTGTCAGAAATATATTTCACCTGGATATCCTTCATTTGATAAAAATCATCCAAAATCTCCTACAAAATAGTCAATCCTTCCTCTCTGATATCTTCCAATAAACCTTGAACATCTCTGGAGTGACTTGAGGACCACATTACTTCAACAACTGGCTTTTCTTTTACCTCCATATTTCAAGCTACAGACCTTTTATATGATGTCAGCAAATATATCATGGTTGGTCCCTTTCTGGAGACACGCTCTATTCTCATTCTCTAATTCAACCTTCATGGGCAGTTACCTGTGAGTATCGCACATTTTAAATTGCTCTTCCTGCAATTTGAAAAGAAATTGAAATATCAGACCTATTTAATATGCTGCCAATTTTGATGTTCAATAACAATAACCCCCTTATGTTTTCAAGAATTGCTTGCATTTTGCGAAAAGTAGGTTTTATATCTTTTGGATTGAGTAGATGCTCGGATGATTGAGGTTACATCTTAGTCTGATGCTTGTAATGTAGCATCATTCCAGTGCTTTATCATTTTAGGAGCAATAGCACCACATGAGCTTCTTTGTCTTGACTGCAATATCTTCACATACACACATCTGCTAATGTTTTCCTGCTGCTCTTTGCAAGGTTGATTTGGAATCAGAGCTGCTTACACTTAGTTTGCAGGGGACAGCATACCCACTTGCCTGACTGCTCATTTAAAACACTTTGTGCTATTCAAGGTAAAGAAGTAATACTTCTGGCGTAGTTGTTACAGAAGTGAAAAAAACAAAGTACCCCATAAGAAATATATTGAGTGACCCATTATTTCAGATTTCTCATAAGAAATAGGAAGTGATTCAAAGAGCAAGCAGTGTCCAGATCTCTCCTGAAATGCCTCATCCATCTTTACCTAATTCAACACTTAAATGATGAGAGACAGCAGAATTCTGTGTGTGCACAAGCACTAGATACAGATCAATAACTATCCAAGATTAAACAACTATTCTGTAGTTTACCTGATGCAAAGACTTACAACCTAATATTTAAAACCATTACCTTGTTCTAAGTGCCATTCTTTGAATTGTGTAAGAATCGCTTTCCAAAATCTATATGGAGCGTTATGTTTTCTCCTCGATGCAAAAGTATTACGAGGTTCTTTTAGTAAGATACTGTCTGTCAAAACTGCTGTTACTAAAGGGTTTTACACCTCATTTTTCATATAAGACAGTTCAGTATTCCTCTTCATCATTTGTGTCTGTGTATACCTACATTATTAATTATATCTGTGGTGCTCTGGGAACAATTCTTGTTAATTAACTTCCTTTCCTTTTGTTGACTAGCTGCCAGTGCAAAATGTAGACTACTGAAGACATTAAACCCTGATTGGTTTTTTACTCATGTGCCCATCCTTGCTTTAAAGTTTGTAAATGCTTGGATTTTAGAGAAAGTAAAACTGAAAGTTATATATACAGTGTTGGATATAATTTGGTAATTTATTCCACATCTTCAAACTATCTAATAGGTGAACTGAGAATTTTTTCTCTGATCATCTTAAAATAATAGGGTGTAAAATAACACTTTTCTTTATATTCCAATAACCATATAAGTTATGAAAAGGTATTTTTAAATTAAGGGAAATATTGGTTTTACTCTAAATCATTCAAAAAATATCTCTTCAACCAGGAGAGAATCTGAAATAAAATTCAGTTTGTAATTATTCTTTTTCCTCAAAGTACTTTCAAGGTGGTCTACTTCAGCCCACTAGAATGACTTTTCAGAAGTCAATGGAGGTGAGGTCATCACTGCATATATGTTGGGTGGTTTTAGTTTATACTGTATTTTGTTTACCAAATGAGAGGTTGGAGGTCACTAGCTGTGCTCTTAGAAAACATTATCTGGTTCTGCACTATCAAAACCAAACTCAAAATCCAGTCTTTATGTCCACATCGGGCATTTGAACCAAAATGCAATAAGCAGCCATGACTACTTCAAGACCTCACTCCTGGTATGAACTAAAACACTAATGTAGACTTCACTTGGCAGGCAGAACAAATATGATGATCTCTTGTCTAGATTTCTTTCTGAGTGTTTGGGAAGGGAGACAGAGTATGGCAACTTCAGATTGAAAGGTTTCCAGAAGGTTTTACTATTTTGAAAGGTCTTACTTTAATGAGTAGATCAGAAATGCCTTAAAATACACACAGTACTCATTAGCCTAGAGGAAAATAAAAGAAGTCAGAAAGGAAAGATGAAGGATGGTATGAGAGAGAGCTGGCTCAGAAATTTCTGTAATGCAAGGAGCACTGCAAATCTGCTTTAGTTCTAAGGATCATTTAATCTCTTTCTGTGACTCTTGTCAAAAATTATTCAGCCAGTTTTATATCATCTTTATTTTGCAATCAGTTTTACATTAAGGAGACAATTTTCCCTGCAGTTTATGAAAGCTCTCAATGGAAAGGCAATGGTGCAGTGCTGCCAACAAGGGAGGCAATGCAAGTCTAGCTGGAGCCATATGGTGACAGATCAACATGCTCTGATTTATATGTCTAGATCTCTGAATAGTTCTGAATACTAAAAGAATTATGAATCTCTGAATTCATAGAACAGGGGATTACCTAGTATATGGGGAAAAAATAAATTTATAAACCAGAATATTGCATGTCTCATTTTCCATTCATTGAAGAGAATGATTGAACTATAAAACCTGAGTGCTTTTTAAGTTTAGAAAAATGACACTAGTAGGTGTTTTCTATTGCAAACCTTCTGGATGTAATTTTTCTCATACTTACTTTAATAATTTTCTCAGTAAACAAGTTCTCTGCATTATTTGGACATGAATGAGAGACAAAGTGTAATCACTGATAAATTCAAATCTCAAGCACTGACATGCTTGGTAATTATATAGTTTGGAAGATGGATTACCTTTTTTAATGTTGCTGTTTCCATTGTGTCTGCATTAGAAGATCCAATTATTCTTATGTATACATTAATATGGACTTTTTAGATTAAACAGCGACTTTAAAAAGTTTTACTCATAGTGAGGACTGCAAGTTTCCCATCTTTGGTTCACAGACTTTTCTCTGCAGTTCAGAGTATCTAATTGTCTGCGAACAGGCTCCCCCATAATTATGTAAAGCTAATCAATTTAAAATTTAATATTCCCTATCTGTTAGCCTTTCCAAATTTCCAAGTATTTTTATAAACATTAAAAAAAAATACTATTAATATGAGATAAATCTACATGTCTAAAACTATATTCCTTCTAATGGTCTGGTTTATAAAATGTATGTCACTGACTTGTTCAAAGAATGTGATAAGAAATTTTGCATTTTCATTTGCAGAGAATCCAGTTCTGGTCCAGGTTAAATAACTATATTAAAATGGTTATTCAGTATCTTATCTAGCACACCAAATACTGATTATTTTGTTGCTGTTTGGAAAAAAATGGTACCCTTCTTATTCTTCTTTTACAGTAGGATCTATCCTGTGCATTGGTTGCATATTGGTAGTTCCACTAAAACTCATTAGTACCTTTCCTTCCCATATTTTCTCCTTTTCTGTGTGCAAATTTAGAGGTCCCAGCTGGCATTCTCTGAATGTCACTCATAATGTTGTAGAAAGCAGTCTTAGCTGTGTCTTTAGCATGTCCTAAAATAACTAGGAAGAAAATTTACTTATGTCACAGAAGGAGACTTCTGAATATTTTTTTTTATTAGAAGAATTATTATAAAATAAATTTTTAAAAAGAAAAATATTTTGGAAATATTCTGAAAACTTTATAATGTAGAAATAATGTTAGTATAGAACAGTCTGTATGGGGTAACTCTTCAGTTAAACATCATTATTGGATCATTGTATCCTGAAGTAGAAGTAAAAATCTCATTGCAACTCACAGTTCTATACTTGGATTTTTATCAGTACAATACCTAATAACATATTGCAAGTACAGGGAAAAAGTCCATTTTTACTGTTTTGAATTTCAATCATTCTTCAATTCAATGAAATTGAATGCAAATATGCAAATATGCAAATTAGATATTTGGATTAAAACTTTTAGAAGACAACTAAAATACCATAGAAGGAACAAATCATGTGAAAAAGGCTGGTGACAATTGAGAATTTCATGGAAAACCAAATATATTTATGATAATTTCATATAATATTAAAGTGTGTCTTATTTTTTCTTTTATCTAAATAATTTACATCTAATTTTCTGAACAATATATAATTTTTCTTCAAAATTATGTATTATTCTACTAAGAATCTATAATTCTTTGTTTGTCACAAACTTTTTCTTTCTTTTTCTACTTTCATTTTGGATATATTGAATATTTTTGCAAGTTGCCAATACACGTTGCATACAGTTTTGATTGATCTGTAACTCCATTTTAATTCAGTACTTTTTTTTCTCCATTTCTCAGAAGTGGTGTTTGATGCATTATATTCCATTTGTCTTCCCATATTTATACTAACTATATTATTTCAGTGAGGATACACAAACAATGATTGCTGTCTTGCAAAACATATATGGACGGCGAACATAAATTTAGTTGTACGTTACAAACTGGAAGGTAGTCCACATGCTGAAGTCCTAGTCCCTTAGTTTTTGTGATAGTGATAGCAAATATGGGCTGTCTGGATTCCCTGTCACTGTTTTAGCAAAGTGAAGCTCTAATAGCGGAAAAACTGCAAGAAAAACATTGAATTAACTTTTTTACTTTGATATTATGATGCATTTACCTTATGTCTTAGGTATCTCATATACTTCCAGAAGATCAGTTGGGGTTTTTTACTGCAAGCTGTGCAGCTTGGTGGACCACAGAGATTTAGTTTATACTCAAAAAGAAGAATTTAGCATCATTAGCTCCAATGAGTTTAGCATTAGTTTCAATGAAAGCTAAAAGAAAAAAAAACCAAACCAAAAAACCCACATCCAACAAAAATATTCCAGACCAATTATGAGAGAAAAAGGGAGTAAAGAAATTAGTAGAGAAGTCCTTTAATAGTAAGTTTTTTTATACACAGTCAACCCCTTATTTTCTGTTGTTACAGAAAGTTTTTGTAGCTTTTTGCTGCTCTTCTTATTCACAAGATCAATAACTTTCATAGGAAACTGTACAACAGCTCATTTAAAAAGATGTTATTTTAGTTTCAAAGTAGTCTATTCTGGAAGATAAGAATGTTATCCTGCATTACAAATCTTTTTCTTACTTAATTTCACCTGACATTTTCACTTGATTCTGCAGTTTGCAACCAAGAACAGCTAAAATGAAAATATTTTGGCTAGCCCATGATATGAATGAAATGTCTTTCATTAAGAATATTTTTTGTGTCTTTTATTAAGAATAAGGGATTATTTTGGATACAGATTTATAATTTTTAAGAGAGTGTCTGTCAAATGATCCATGCTGAAAGGGTGCATGAAGAGGATTGTTGGATTTTGATAACTTCATAAAGGAAAGAAAGATAAGATCTAGTTTTGATCCAAAATGAACTTCTGTGTGTCTTTTTTTCTCCCAGCAGAAATTAGTGAAACATTTATTTTTCTTAGCATACCCTTTGATTTTGACTCATATGAATACTCTTTCAAAGAATTCTTCCTTTTTCTATGTTTTCCTTTACCTTTCTCAGTTCTTTATTTTATTTATTAAATTTGATACTAAAGCAGGACAAATCAAAACAAGAAGCAGTATATTAATAGTCTGTCCTTTCTCTTAAATAGTAGCTTTGTGCCAGGGTAATTACAACTTTATTTCTTTTAAGACATGTTGTGGAGAAAAAATATGAAACCTATTATGACATGTGGCATAATAAAACAAGATCCATAGTTGTGTAACCACAATTTACTTGTTTCAGGACAGTGTACCCATCTATTTTCTCTTATAATTACATTGTAAATTTCAACAGGGAAGGCTCTTTGTCATAAATCTATCGAATACCTAGCAGCCTACAGTCCAATTCTGTCTGGAATGTCTTAGAATATCTACCATAAAATAAAAGAATAATAAGTATTGAGGACTTATTTATAAATACTGTGTTCTATTTGTCTCTCAGCATTTCCCTAACACAAACCAGCAAGAGTCATTACAGTACATAATGATTTTCTTCCCTGTTCTTTCTCCATGAATGATATAAATTCTCAAATGATGCATGTCTACTTTCCTGAATGTGACAGAGAGAGGACATCTGGTGATACACACATTTATACGAAGGATTAAGAAGTATGGGACTCTTCACACTAGTCAGTAGACTCTCTTGAACATGGGAACATGGTCCTATGAAGTAACTTTACTGTCATGATGCAGTTTAAGCATTTGCATTTTTCCTAATGGTTCTTAAGTTAAGCTTTCAGACATGAGCAGATGTGAGCAACTGCAGCCCTCTGAATTAAGACAGAGAACTTTTGTCTTTCATGTGACTTGGAAATCAATTTAAATCTCCCCAGAGAAATGTCTGCATATCTATAACTTGGATACTTAATTATATCTATCCAAGAGGGAAATGCCTTTCTTTTCTCTGTCCTGTCCTGTTTACCAAAGAAACATATCTAATTATTTCAGTCTGCCCTAAAGTGAACTATTACATGCTAGTAGCTGGCAGGGGCTTTATGAGTTCTTCAGTAAAAAGCACAATTTTTAAAAGGAGGAAATAATGATCTTCTTTACAACATTAAGAAAAACGTGTTCTTCCCACCACGATTCTGTCAATCTTCCACAATTTAATATATATGGTTTTTTTGTGGTTTCCAATGTCAAAAATCTCCAGCAATTCAAACTAAAAATACTGGCTCTTTGCTTCTTTTGTTCTTCTATATTTCAGATCTGTCTTTCATTAAGATAGCTTTTTTCTGATAAGAAGTGGTAAGATGACACAATGTTTAATTCTGCTGTTTCTATCAGGTAACATTAGCTATTCTGTAACTTTCATTAGTTTGATAGGGTATTAATATATATTAAAATTAAATCAATTTGAACAATGTTTTTGAAATATTGAATATCTCAATAATAAATCCAGAAACTACTAAAGTCTCTCTTATCTGATGAGGATCTCCACAGGCAGGTGCAGGAGATTTTCTATTTCAGGTAAAGCTTTGTGTTTCAGTGTTGTGGCAACAGGCTTGGTGCTAATATCTGCTTTAGCTATACTTAGTAGAGGTACAAAATAAGATTCATGTTTGAAGATCTAGTGGGTACATACTACTCTCAAGTTAAAAGCCATCACTCTCAGAAACTATTATTTTGTTACAATAAGGTCACTCTGAAATTACTGATACAAGATTCATTCACTTACAGACCAGTATTTTGTTACTATTTTTATTAATGTGGTGTCTAATACAAAATGCAGAAATAATCTTGGAAGTACCCTTAGGAAGGAACACAAAACCTTACATCTCCTCCACCTCCTCTTGATCCCATCTCCACATTATAATCATAAATATGGCTAGTATTTTTGGATAACTGGTTTTTTGCCTGCTTTCAGTCTCCTTATCTGCTTTCCAGGCTAGATGACATTGTTGAGAGGTAAATAACAAGAATCCTTGCGTGGTAACACAAGTAACTAAGAGTACTTGGAGTGCAGAGGGTCTGGTTTGGGTTTTTTATTTTCCTAGAGCAATATGCTAGTATTATCTGTGGAATGTCATGTTTCTAGGGTTTTTAAGCAAGTGCACAACTGAATTCCTTAAAAAGCAGACTGAAAAGAACCGTGGAGGCAGTGCTTCTTGGACAGGGAGCAGGGGTATATAATAGAGACCAAGAGATGAGCAAGAATCCATTAAGCTGGAACTTTGGCCAATCATTTCATAATGTGGAGTCATGCTTCAGGCAAACAGGATACATTAGTGCCTTTTTCTGAATCATTCCCACTCATTTAGGTAGCAGAAATTCTCATAATTTTCACTTAAAGAAAAAAAACCTTACTGAAAATCTTATCTATTGAGAACAGAAAGGTGTCTATCCAGCAATTTGAATGCATCATAAATTCCCTTTCTAGTAAACTAAACTGCTATTATACTGAGGTAGTTTTAAAGCCGAAATAAGATTAATCTGAGCTTTTCACCCTCTGGTCTACTCAGTCTGAATGCAAAGGAGCACTGTGATCCAGTAGCCTTAGGGAGTAAGGTATAAATTACGTAAATACAGCTGTATATTAGACACCTTTGGAATGCAACTAAAAGACTCTTGTGTCACATGAGTTAATCACTGGCAAACATGGTTGCACCCAAAGACAGAAGTGATTGAAAGACAGCTCATTGTGATCACAAAAGGTTTTTATTCACTTCCCTGATATTTTGATTAGAAATAAAAATACTACTCCATCCCAAAAATTTTCATTTTAAGAGGGAAATATTCGAAAGTTCATTTTGAAAGGGTAACTGCAGTACTTTTTGCTGCATTACTGATTACCATGCAACTGCATTTTTGACTCCATGAATCACCAGTATCCTAATTTCAGTCTCAGACTTCTAGTCAACAGTTTGCCAAAGTGGGCTGATGACAAGACTTAAGACTGTAAACCCCTGACAGTTCATTGTGATGACATTATCAGTTCTTAAATTAAGTTAATATTGCAGCATTTGTTCTTTTTCTGATTAGAGGGATGTTAATTAATTCAATTACTAATGTAACATTTTTCACAAAGCCTATCATTTCAGATAGTAACCTTATTGGGAAAGTGTAGATGATAAAGCAATAAATGTTTTCAACTTAGAAAGGTATTGTTTGTCTGTAATGTAACTTAAACATGTAACTTAAACCCCTAATTTGGGCTGTCTCAGGTCTTTAATGTCTTTTTTCATTTGCTATTTTCACAATATTTTTCTGTAATTTGGAATTGTATCTTTGCTTCTTGAGAAAGACAAAAATAGCATACACTATCCTATTTCTACAAATGTACATGAAAATCGTTCCTAATTCCATGCATATCTTGAAGTCATATTTATGAAGATGTACAGTTTATGCTAGTCATTTACAGAAATATCAGCTAGGAAATTACTTTTCATCAGGAAATACACCATAAGGCCCCATATTCACAATATTCATATTTTGGCATCTTTGGAATTCCCATTCTTCCAAATGACTATGTCTGTGACAGAATGTGCAAACTTGACATTTTACTTTTATCAATTTTTCTAACTTTTCTGATTTACATGTATGGATTTTTAATAAAAAGAATAGACAGATTTTGAATGCCATCAGTGAAGACATTTTTTTTATATTCCTGCTATTTCCAGTAGATCAACAACAGCCATAGAATATATATAATAGCTTTAAGGTTTTTGATTAGCCTCCTAGATGTATTATATAAGTCTGTAACTTCAGAATACGGTGAGGACAGTCTACTTCTGAAACCCATATATTACAGTCAGAATCATTCAGACCAAAATCATTATTTCCCTGGACAACTGCTGAAGTCAAGTATATACTATTATTAATTCAAAGTGATTCCTGTGAAATTCTTAACTTTACAGTGACTTTGACAAACTGCATAATTCATGCTGCAAGTAACTTCATTTAATCCTAACTTCACCATTTATTTTAGATTAGCATTTTAATGACGTGCATAACAAGGCCGTTCAAGTTTTGCAGATTTTCTTCCTATGCTTATATATTTATGTTTGATTATAGTTTTGGTTTTCCTCTGGTGTATTTAAAAAGATGAAGGACATATTATTTGTAATTATAGGGAATGTTAACAACTGGGCTAGGGAGAACACAGTATAAAAGGAAGCAAATCTGAATCAGCAGCGGAAAAAAATAGAAAAAGGCGTTTTCATTGATACATACACTTTTTTCATGTATGTATTGTAATATTACTAATGTTGATGACCTTTAATTGCCTGAGAAAGACATCAGCAATTTCATGATATTTACAGCTAAATATTGGTTGCATGGTAATTCCTAAACAGAATGAGAGTAGTTGTGTGATGTGTGCACATAAAAAAACAGTGACTTGTTGTGCAAAATAGAGAGGTCATGCCTTTTGATTGTCAAAGGCATGACCAATGAATCAGGTTTTGGCTTTCTCATTGTTTTGATCTGGAGTTTTATGTTTTGTAGTTATTCTGGATTTTGGAATGTTTTGTTTATTTTTTCTGTTCGGCCAGTGTTATTGTAGAGTTGTGCTGCTTCCCAGATTTTCTAAATCAGCTAAAAGCTAAGAAATAGTTCTGGTATTGAGTTAACTTTGTGATTAGATGTTCAGAGTCAGCTAGGTGATGGAAAAAACTTATCTTAGATGAAAAGCAACCACTGTTGGCTTTTGTACTGTATTTTTAAAGAACTTGAAGACAGTGATTGGCAGACCTACTTTGCTATTTCCAACTTTTCAAAGCTGGATTTTTTTTTTTTGTTTCATATCCAATTTGGGCTTTCTTTCAATTATTTTGGGACCTGGTAAATATTCAAACAAATAATTGCATACCTCTCCACAAAGAATGATGAGGTGGAAATTTGAAAAAACACTAAGATTTTCTGCTTCCTTAACAAAGTTTATACAGTAAAATATGTTTTGATTTTATTACAGACATCATAATTCCTTTAGAGGTAAAGAAACCCTAGAAAGTTTTTGACAGCTTCATCACAAGGAAGAGCCTCTAGAGTCTGAAACCTCTGTCCAGTATGCTTGTGATAGAATAAATTAACGTATAATTTTCTTGGTCTTTGAAGTTGTGGCAGTATTTTGTCTAGATATGATTGAAAAGAACTTAAGTGTTACAAAATAAGATGTCTATATTCTCCAGAGCATGAACTAAAAATGTAGGTGAAGCAATTAGTCTGGAAGATTTTTCTCCTTCTGTCTAGGACATTTTCAAATTCAATTTATAAAAACAGTAGACAAGTAAGATAAAACTCTTCCTGAAATAGGACGTTAGTCAAAGTAACTATAGCATTCAATGATTATTTTACTGCTGAAGCTGTTGCAGAAATATCAGCTATAATTTTTGGGTAATGTAATTATCTTCATGGAAGATTAATAAATGTATTCAACACTGTACTTTGTCCCTGGTATCATTTAGTTACATGTCTGTTCTATGCAGCTGCTAATAATCTAGGTATGTCCATGACATCTATGAATCTTAAACGAGATACTGTATTAACTGAAGAAGTTCCTCTGTATTGGGCAAAGATGTGTGGAATTCTCCTGTTTCAGAGAATCACCTCAGTTCAGCTGAATCACATTTTGGAATGGGAGTAGTAGTTTCATTAAGTTATTGCCTGAAGGTCCTCTCTATAGCCTCACCTTCAGAGCTTAAGACAATCCATCCTTGGTTAGTATGTGTAGCTCCAAACTCCATGAATTTATGGAAGCACTCCAATTCAGATATTAGCTTCCAAACAATGGAGAAAGGCAGTGCTTGGAGTGAATGTTGTGTGATTCCAGGGAAGAAAAGAACCTTCAAAGTGATGACTTAAATTTATGATAAATTGAAACTTTTACTGGGAATTTTTATATAAGAATATTGCTTACTTTGCATCCAAGTTTGGCATTTATCAGATTTGGTATCTTTAGTATTGGATTTGAATTCAGTTCTTTACCTAATTTTGCATGTTTTTTTTTCTTCAGTTTCACTTTGCAGGAAAAAAACACTGAATTTTAACCCTCAAAATCCCAAATTGTGATTCAAAACCAAATCCACTTGTATAAAAAATATGTTATAGGAAATATTCACTTTTCTGTTCTTCTTTTTTACTATGAAAAGATTTAAAAGGACCCTACTCTCAGCAATTACACACAAACTATGCCTGAATTTCTCAGACAACAGAAATTCATAAAACTGAATTCTGTCCCCTGGGACTATCTTGCACGGCTTGAAAGGGAGTATTGCTTATTCAAAGATGATTTTAAAAGACATTTTACAAACTACCTAGGAGTTTGAGTGCTGAAGATACTATTTTGAATATATGGGTTTTTATCTTTTCTTCTCCTTTCTAGAACAATTTCATTAAGAAGAGTTTTTGCAATCACTTATCCATTTGTCATTTCCATTTACCAACTGGTCAATTTAAACTAAATTTGACACAGAACTACAGAGCTCAAATGGTTCTGAGTTTCAAAAATTCACAGGTGGGTAGAAAGAAAAGTATACACTATATTGAAAGTAAAGCTGCTTCAGGTGTTCAGGAGTTGTTTATTCTTTCTGAGTTCTAGGATGACTTGGGTTGACTTGAACCCTGGCAATTCCTGTTCACTCCTGCCAAGGTGATAGGTGGGAAAAGGGCATAGAAGGAACCAGAAATATACACAAGGTAGGCGATAAACAAAGTGGTAAACTGAAGATGCCACAAAGCAGACGTGTCGTAGGTAGAAACAACACAAATCCCTGGGAAAATAGTTCAGTTTGCTTCATTGTTCACTAAAAAAAGCAACAAATCAAAGTTGTTTTTTAACTTTCCACTCCTGTTTATGCTTTTGAGAAAATACCGAAACAAAAATAAAGTTAACTGCTTCAAACTTGATAAGGAGTAAATGCTGGTAAGTTCAAGAGTGATATGATTATATAAGGTGTTCGGGTACAATACACTGTGATCCAGGGCCATAATCAAACCTTTATGTATGTTATTGAGAGGTCACTTGCCAGCTGAAATTAGCATCTCTATTTCAGAACTGCATTTAAAACCTTGAATCACACTAGATTTTGTGATTTTAAGAGTTGGCTTAAATACATGCACACAGATATCCTATTTGAATGATGTTTTCAAATTTTGTGCTGCAATTTGCACCTCTGAGAACGTGTCTGAACAAATGATTAATGCAGTCTTTAGGGTCATAATTTTTTACTACAAATTTTTAAGAATCTAGGAATTTTGCATCCAATACACACAACTGCCTCTGTCTTTCTTCAGCACATGAAACGTGGTTGGAACCTTTGAAAAAAATCTGGAAATGCAACCTGCTAAAAAAGCACTTTGTAGCATGGCAGGTGCAGGTGAACTAAAGGCCAAAATCTGCTTGATATGCAGTGCACTTTGCTATGATTTGATGTGGATACAAGCAAATATATTTGAGCAGAATCTAGTGTATAATTGGAGTCAAATGCACATGGGTTTAAAGTTTTTGAACCTCATATAATCTCTTTTGAAGTTCCTAAAATCTTTTTTCCCCCTTTTGAGAATATGGTGTTTTTATAGGGCTTATTTCTTCTTCTGAACTCACATTTTGATTCCAATTTTTGTTATTCTCAAAAACAGCATTAGTAAATCATTGCAACAAGTTAATATTTTTTGCCAATCTGTTTGATTAATGTGTGAGTTTTAGCTTTGTTTGGATTTTTTTTGGTCAGGTGTAATTTGATTAAAATCAGGTTTTCTGAAACAGACAATAGTTTTAAATTTTGAACAAAAATATTACTGAGAGAGGATTAACCTCAGCATTTTAGTTATAGAACCATAAAAATACTAGGGCAGGCAGAAACATCTGGCTGTTGTATTTGGGGGATCATCTAGGCCAACCTCTTGCCCAAAGTAGGGCTGAATTCAAAGCTGGACGCAGATTTCTCTTTTACTTTTAAGGCCAAGCTTTGAGTTTCTCAAGGGCAAGATTCATCTCTGAATATGCTGGTCCATGTTTAATCACTCATAGTGTAAATAGGTTTTTCTTTATATTAAATTATAATTTTAATTCTGTCATCTTGTGCCGATTGCATCTTATGTTGTGCACGTCATCAAGGAAACTGGCATCTAATCGTTGGGTTTCAAGTTTAAACTCCTCATTCTAACTACCTCTGGTAAGTAGCTAGAAACAGATATTTACATATTCAGTGATGCCAGTCAGCCATCTCCAGCACTGTCTCAGTGAGCTGAACCTCCTCTGAGAGTGCCCATTTCTCTGACTGCCAAAGAAATACAGGTTAGTTTTAAATAACTCTTTCTGGTAGCATGGCTTTAAAATAAGCTGAATACTAATGCTTCACTGGGATTGGAAATATATCCACATTTATTTCTAACTTTATATCTTTTTGCATATTTATGTTTTTTATAATTCAATCATCAATGCTATATTAGGATATATTTTTATTTGCATACAGATTCTTTAACTTATTTTATAGATTTTTCTCTCTTTTGATGGTAAATGTTCTGATTCTATTTGAATATGGTCTGTCAATGTCTTGTCTCGTGTGTGAGAGGTCAAAATTAATGATTAAGAATTCTGAAGCTCAGAGCGGGAGTTTTGTCATAAGGCTTATAAAATCTTTAGCAAGGGTGCTAAATAAATAAAGATATGTCAGTTTTCCAATTTTGGGTATTAGAAGACTGGAATATTTTAATAAAGAACCTTCATGGTCAAGAGGCTTGAAAAGTTTTGGAATGGATTTGCCTTAATTGGGAGAAACTAAAAAGACATGTTTTGATGATGAAGTAGAAGTAGCCATCCAATTCTCATGTCTTCAGTTAAAAAACTGTATTGGAACAGGCATTGTGCCATAGATAAATTATCCGTGTGCACTGATGGTCAGTGAGTGCATTTATGGGATCACAGGTGACTGTATTAATTTAAGCACAATAAGTATCTCTTGCTAGCCGTATTAAGAAAAAGTGCTAGTTTATATTACCTTGAGTATTTTTCTATTCTCCTATATGTTTTCTTTAAAACTTCTGAAAGTGAAAAGTATATTCAAAAGAAGGAAATACAAAATATCTGATCTAAATGAAGAAGATTAAAAGAAAAAGGTGACTTTTGATGGTTCTTGTCAGACTATAGATTCAATTTTCAAATACTTTTATTCAGTATGTCCTAAATGTGTCAGATCCAGAGAGTTTACTTATATTTTGTTTATTGGTCTGCTGTTTTCTAATCTTTCTAGTACATTGGCCAAGATGAACCTAAAATAGGTTGTAGGAAAACATCTTCAAAATCACTGTGTTTATCACACTAAATGAAGTGATGGAGGATTCTTTGTCACAGTAAACTAACTGTACATACTGTATTTCTAGGAAACACCAGTAATTTCTTTATTTATCTTCTTTCATTACAAGTTACAATTTTTTTTTTAAACTCTGCATTGTTACACATCCATGAAAGGTGCTGCCTCTGTTGATAGCCTCTGTAAAGACATTTCATGGTCACAATATATAATATACACCCCTGCTTTTGAGAAAGGAATTCTATAATTTTGTGGGGTTTTGAGTGAAAAACATATTACATGGGACATCTAATACTTTAAGTGCACTAGCAATAGAGTTTATATATCCCAAGAACATTTTTTCCTAGTAAATTACTCATTCAAGGTAAATGATGGGAAACCAAAGTTAGCATTTTTATAGGATTTACAGACAGAAGTGTGATGCAAAAGACATAGGATTCTTTACAGAATCTGAATTTAAGACAGGGTGAAAATGTCTATATGCACTCAGATTATACATTTGTATTTTTATGTGCGTAAAAGTGGAATAATTCATGTTTAAAAATACAAGAAGAATGTTTCAGCATTTAATTTTAGTTGAACTTTTACATTTTTTATATACATTTTTTTTAACTCCTCTCCCAAGTTTTCCTTAAAAAAAAGGATGGAAAAGTTTGCTTTTGGTTAAAAGAATAAAATAAATATATCTAGTTCTGTTTTCCCTATCTTCTGATAGGTTTAGTGAAATATCCAAAGCACAACAATATAGGAAATGAAAAATAGAAGAATGGCTAGAAGAGCAATCATTGCTGGCAGAGCCTTTTTCATCTTCCTTAGAAGTTAGTAATCTAGCATGGGGAAAAACCTGGCTTCAGTTTTCTCTTCCATAATAGGAGATATGAGTCTTTCACACCTCTTGTTTGATAGCACATTTTCCTCCTGATCTTCCAGTTCAATAATTGTTGCTATTGTAGCCCCTTGGAACAAATAGAATTGATTCCAAGGAAACTATCCAGAGAAAATGATCTGAAGCTGTTAGTAATTTTGATGATACCTAAGCTGTAATGTTACAGAGATAGATTTTCTTCAAAATTTATTTCATGCTGGTATGTTGGAGTCTTTGAGAAACAATCAAGTCAAAAATAATCCCAGCAATGCAACAAGGTTCAGGGAACTTACAAGTGATGAATTTTCCAGATTCTGCTGTCAATGCTATATACTTCTTCAGGATTCTGTTTATGCACTGCATTCAGGTTTGGTAACTGATATAAGGAAAATGGGGAAAACTATACTGAATGCCCAGTTTTGGGTGTGGTTTCATGTTTTCTTTTTCTGTGTTTGCTTTCAGATTTGTTTAAAATATAATAAAGATAGAAAGAACTGTTAACAACGCAGAAAAGAAATTAATATAGGCTAGAATACCAGTCTAAAGAAGAACATCAGACTAGAGAATATCAAATTAGAGAAGCAGCTAATTCTACTAAAGTAATTGAGGCAGAGCTTTTGTTTCTATTTTTAGTCTAAATTTGAATGACATTTCATAACTTCCAAGAACAGGCTTACTGAAAGTAGTCTTGATCATTCTGATAGAAAGGAATGGCATTGATGGAAATAAGTAGATTCATCAGGTTAATACTTCCTGGAGCTTGGTGGCTCCAAGGTTGATATCACCAGAAAAATTTCAGGATTTTGACCATGGGATGACCTATTGACATCTGACAGAATGCGCCTTTCTTATAGGGGGAAAAAGAGTTCTAGCACAGGAGCTAGTGAGGCTCATCGATAGAGCTTTAAACTGTCTTGGAAGGGGGGAAAAAGATGAAACTGGTACTGGTAGGCAGAAAGTTGAACATGGATCAGCAGTGCCCTGGCAGGCAGGAGGGCCAGCCTGGGGTGTCCTGCACCAGGCATAGCATTGCCAGCTGGGCAAGGGAGGGGATTGTCCCACTTTGCTCTGCTCTGGAGCAGCCTCACCTTGAGTGCTGGGGGCAGTTTTGGATGCCACAATAAAGGAAAGACATTAAAGTATTCTAGGGCATCCAAAGGAGGACAACAAAAGGGGAAGGTGAAGAGCCTTGAGGGGAAGCTCTATGAGGAGTGTCACTTTGTCCCAAGCCTTGAGAAGACAATAGTGAGGGGAGACCTCATGGCAGTCTATAACTTCCTCATGAGGGGAAGAAGAGGAGCAGGCACTCAGGTGACCAGACTGGAAGGAATGGCTGGAAGTTGTGTCGGGGAGGTTTAGGTTGGATATTCGAAAAAGCGTTCTCACCCAGAGGGTGGCTGGGCACTAGAACAGCTCCCAAGGGAAATGATCACAGCACCAAGCCTGAGTTCAAGAAGTGTTTGGATAATGCTCTCGGGCACATGGTGTGACTCTCAGAGATATCCTGTGCAGGGCCGGGAGTTGGACTTTGATGATCCTTGTGGGTCCCTTCCTACTCAGCAAATCCAGTGATTCTGTCTTCAAATTTTTTATTGTGCTACAACTGTTCATGTAAATGTAACATTTCTGGATGCATTTCTAAATAATGGAATTAACATGGCTGTGATTGTGTTTAGTATTTTATACGATATTCAGATGGAAACTCCCACTTCAGAATAAAACCACCTTAAATAGAAATAATTGGCTTTCTTTACTAAATAAATTTCGAAGTAATGAAATTAAAAAAAAAAAAATTCAAATTCATGTAAACACTGATTCCATAATTCTGTGAAAGGCAATTTGTAGGTTCTACACCACACAAACCCTTTGAAATGCACATAAAATCAGCTTTTGGTGTTCAGTTGCCTTAATAATTTTGTATACTGGGCAAGTGCAAACAATGAGATTGTCTAGCTCTATTGCAACTTTTGTGGGGTTGGTGGAAGAAATTTTTGTCAATATTCCCACAGTGCCCTGTTATCAATGATGAGTGTTTTAAATATAGATTTTGAAACTTAAGTGTATTGTTAATTAGATCTGCAAATAATTTCTTTAGCACAGAATATGTTTAAGTTAGCATAAGCAATAAAAACTTGCAAATAAGAGATTGGAAAACAATTAGAAATTTATGTGGATATACGATTATATTTCTTTTGATGTTAGTTTATAGGTTGCTCTCCTTTTCCAAAAAAACCCCATGTAAGCAGAGCTCTGGATGGAGTTGTTGCAGTAGATATATCACAGTTGATTCTTTAAGAAAAGTTTAATAGATATGATTTGTGAAAGTCAACACCTCTGTTAATCTTCTTATACAATGTCAAAACCCAGAATAAAAACATTTATTACTCAGTGAAGTGAATGGAAAAAGATGTGGCTTCATGCATTAGGAGTTGGTTCCATGAATAATTCCTTTAGTACAGAGTAAGCTTTAGTTAGCAAAAGCAATAAAAACTTGCAAATAACAGATTATTCAGGAATGCCAAAATACTGAGACACTGCAACTGGATTCTTAGCAGATGTCATTATTGCCTTGAATAATCAACAGTCATGCATTATTAATATCTTCCTTTCCTTTGAAAAAAAATAATTAGGAAAACAACAGAAAGAGCAATATATGCAATTGTGTATTTTTGGCCAGTCAAAAAGGATATTCTTTGAACACATTAACATTAAATTAAATGCTGTTTATGTTGATAAGAGCAACTCTGCTTTCACATATCTAATAAATTTTATACTGTCCAGCATCTTTATACTTGTCCACCATAGACAAAACCTATGGAAATACAAATAATATTTTTTTGAAGAACATGTGACAATTTAAAAGAAAGCTTTCTAACAAATTTTGTTAGTACTCAATTGCTCTAAGTTATCAGACCCACATCTCTGTAGTGTTTTTATACCATGTATACCAGCTGTTGCTATTGCTGTGGTGGTGGGTCTTCATTATTAAAACATTTCGTAAGGGTTGCATTTACTCCTTCTCAAAATCACCTTTACCTTTCATACCACTTTCCACTACTTGAATGCAGAAATTTGTCAGACTGTTTTTTCTTTCATAATTGAAGACAGCTTGATTCCATGGAAACTGTCAGAGTTTTTATATATTTGTGAAAACTATTACATATGCCCCCTCTTGCCAGCAATCCAGGTGAGCAGGGGGTAGGCAGAGGGCCATTTGGAGGCGATTTAAAAGAGCTGATTGGGCAGCTCCCACTCCCTTTCGAGCCATTCAGGTGAGCAAGGGGCGGTGACAGAGCCATTTTCAGGTGATTTAAAGTGCTCTGGGGAGCGCAAGAGACCTGGAGTGCAGCAGGGCAGTTCACCTGGGCAGGGAGAGCAGGAAGGACACAGACACAATTCTGGTGGTGCGTTGTGTGTCAGATGGGGATTTTGGCTGATTTCCCTTTCCCCTCCTCCGACTTGACTAGGTCCAGCAATGGTTTATGAACCCTCAAAAGCCATTTCTGCTGCTGCGAGTAAGGGTAGGCTACCCCAAAGAGAACCCTCCCCATGAAGGATGTAGCTGTCCAGGTCACTGGCTGCAGGGAGTGTCTGAGCCTGCTGTGAGTGCCAGAGTGCAAAAGATGCTGTGCACAGTGTGAACAAGTGAGTTATCTGCTCTGTCTAGCGGCAGAGCTTAAGGAATAAATAGAAAAGCTAAGGAATATTAGGGAGAGAAAAAGAGAAATGGCCTGGTGGAGTTATTCCCTTCCAACCCCGAGAGAATCTCAGCAGGAATCAGAGGAGTCCTGCCCCTCTTGCAGAAGTCTCAGTAGACGGGGGAGTATGAAACAGTTCCTGTTCAGGGGGGTAAAAGAACCCCCTCGCAACTCCCATTGCCTTCCCAGGTGCCCTTATAGAAGATGTACAAGGCCCTGGATCTAGAGGGTCAGACAGAGACACTAGAGAAAAAGAAATCTATCTGGAGGGTCTCCCAGTTGCCCATTGTCTGTCATATGGATTACAGCCTCAAGTACAAAGAAGAAAAGAAGGGCAGGTGTAGTAGGTGACTCCCTTCTGAGGGGAACTAATGACTCGCAGACCCATCCTGCAGGGAAGTCTCCTGCCTCCCTGGGACATGAGTATGGGATTTTACCAGGATACCCCCTGAGCTACTTCATCCCTCAGATTATTACCCATTCCTTGTTGTCCAGGTTGGCAGTGATGAGATGGACGAGACTGGTACGAGGGTAATTAAAAAGGACTTCAAGGCTTTCTGTTGATTGGCTGATGAGGCAGGAGCACAGGTGGTGCTCTGCTCAGTTCCTTTGGTAGCAGGGATGAATGATGAAAGGAACAGGAAAACCCACATTATCAATAAGTGACTTAAGGGCTGTGCCATCAGTGGAATTTTGGTTTCTTTGATCATGGGACAATTTTTACAGTGTCAGGACTGCTAGAGTCGAATGTGCTTCATCTGACTAGGAAGGACAAAAGGATTCTAGCACATGTGTTTGCAGGGCTGATTAAGAGAGTTTAAAACTAGGTTTGAAGGGGGAAAGGGATGAAGTTAGGCTCTCCTGAGATCAGTTGAAAAACAAGTTTTATATGGCCATTATCATGTGATTTACATATTTTTCTAAAGTCTGTGTGTGATCTAAACTGGTATCATGCTAGGCAAGCCCATAAAAATTGATTTAAAGGCAACTAAAAATTTTACTTCTAGTGCAATTACTAGCATTTTATTTTCTTTTAACTTGTTTTGGTATACTGTATTTACAAAACATGACAGAATTGAATACACACAGGTTAAAATTAATAAACGAAAGATCAGAGAAGTGCAAAGAAATGACATTTGGAATGCTATATACAGACATCGAATATAATAGAAAAAATAAGATTTATAAACCAAGAAGAATTTTACAGAATTCTTAAGGTGTTATTTTTAACAATAGCTGTAATTTTTGTGGTTGATTCAACTAATTACTGATGCCATGGCCTTTTTCTATTTCATGCTAGTATCACAGCAAAAAATAGGTCTTTGTATCTCTTACAAAGCCATCAGTTGAGCATCCATTACATAATGTTTCGCTATCAAACAGTACTTTATATTCAAGCTTTAAAAACATGGAGCACAACAAATTCAAGGTTTATTAAATTTATTAAAATTGCATTATATTCTATGTGAGCATCTGAAATATTGTAATTAGTTTTACATAGTTATTGCAATCGCATAAACTATATGTTTCAGATTGTTCTTGACTTGGCAATATCTCCTATGCCTGAAAATTTCAGTTTTAATTACCAGCCAGTTCATTAATATAACATATAGGATTTCTCAGTGACAGACAAAATACATTCTCATTATTCTTTAACTAGGAACGAGCTTGCAGTGAAAAAGTTTGGAGTCTCAGAGGTAGAAATCATGCCTAGTTCAGCCAATTGCATCAGGAAGACATTATGTGTTCAGTGGCTACAATGGAGGAAAAGAAAATTCCTAGGTTTTTCTATGGTCAAGAATCTGTGATTGCTGGAAAGCTGGAAGAGTTCTAATGTGCCCAAGCCTGCTTACAGGCAATCTGTCTGACAACACCAATTTCCACATCCGCAACAAAGCAGGAAACCATAACCTGGAACAGTTTAAAGGAAAATGTGAACAATTACGAGGTGGGGGGTTCAACAACAGATGCCAAATAGATTGTTTTATGTTATACAGATATAAACTGTAGAGTTTACCTGTAAAGCATGCTTCAGTGGAGGATTTCTGCCGCTTAAAACTTGATTAGGGGAAAATGAATTCTACTGAGATAGGGGAAATATTGAGTAAACTAAAAGGACATTTAGCTTGCTTATCTTAGTCTATGATCATCAAATTCCAAACATCTCCTTGGCAATATAGATTTTCCCACAAAGAATCCATCTGAAGTTCCTCCATATGTTTTATTCCCTAGTAATTATTGAAGACTGGTTCTTGTGCTCGAAGTGATGTCTTTGAATCCTCCCATTAGGCAGTTCATATAATATTAAGGATATGTAACCCCCATCAGGAAACAGCAAACCAGTAGAGAAGGAAAGTTACTTTTTTTTCAAGTAGAAGTTTTATTAATATCTTGAGATTAAGTCTTCTCTTTCAATTATAATAAACAAGCAAGCAAAACATAATAAAAGGAAGGTAATTTCAGGTATTTGAACTCAGTACATGTAGTGTCAGACCAATGCTTTCTCCTCCTTTCTCCTTTCAGCCTCAAAATCATTCTTCAAACTTGCTAAATATCTTAGGAGACACTGTATACGGTAGTGTTGACGACACTGGCATCTACATATCTATTGTTGTAACTGAAGTTATGCTCTTACTTGTGAATCTCAATTCCATTTTTGCTAAAATTCATGGAATGGCTTAATTGCTTTTGTGTCCTAATTGGTTCATGTGTCTGCCTCTAAAATTAAATTTTTGCCAATAATTAGGCAATTGCAATTGCAACTGTGAAACTGTTACAAGGCATTTTATTTTCTTGTAGTTCCACTTGGAGTGTCTTGGAGCATTAAAGCGGCATTTTTAGGAGGCATGTCTTCCTTTGTCAGGAACACTAATCCTTCTAAAGTACAGTCCAAGAGGTTTTTTCACTTTGCTTTTTCCTACCAGAAATAGTTCTTGGAAAACTTGAAGAGAAAATGTGTTATTTAATTGTATGGGGATGAGGGGATATGTTTACAAAAAGGGGAAAGAGTAAAGAGTATAAAATAAGCTTTTCATTTTGACTTTCTAGAAAAAAAAACCGCCTTAATATTGTTCTATAAATTGCAAATTATGTTAAAAGCTTCAGTGGCTAAACATCTGTTAAGACCTTAGAGATGCACTATTTTATTTAAATATATTATAAAATTATTTTTATGCTTAGCAGTCCAAAGCTCTTTATGATACTAACAATATTACTTTATTGACAATCTCTGATAAACTCCTGATATTTTAAATCAAAAAAAATTAAAGAATTAAACTAATAGTGTGATGGCTATAATATAACGAAATATTGATAATAGATTTTGTATTTTGGAATATTTATAGCTACTATAATGAGATGACTTTTAGAAAATTGCATGTCAGGCAGAAGGAAGAAAAATATTTTTAAAAAATACACAAATATGAATTACATTGCTCCAGTACCAATCCAATAAATTAAGCATAATCTTTATGAAAATATTTTATATGGGAAATATTTTTTAAAGTTTCTATTTTGACTATATATCTACCTTGTCATGAATTTAAATGTACCAAATCTTTTGTTTCCCATAATGCTGTTACCGTACATGGCAACAGAAATGAAGTGGTTCTCTCACAAAGACTTTTCTCCACAGTACTATTACATTATTTAACATAATTCTGTCACCTACTTGCCTCAGCAATAAAAATGTTAAAAATATCTAACTTCTGTATAGTTCCTGTTGCTATTTCTTAGTAGAGAAAGAACAAACTTTTTCTGAAGGTACAACTGAAATCCATCCGAAACCACAAAGCCTAGCTCTAAAGGTACAGAAGTCTCAGGTTTTCTGCATTCTTTTTTCTATGCCCCTCTTCAGTGCTAAATTCCAATGTTATGATGTGCTATAGTTCATGTCAATATTGAAAGCGTAAGTATATGTGAATATCCCTCTAATATCTGAACTGTATTGAAATATTTAATTAATCATGAATACTATATATAAAAGACTCTATAATCACTTAACTTCCAAGTATCTCTTCCTAATTTCTGTTTTGCTGATAAGTAAGCCAGGAAAAGAAAGCATATAGAGCTATTGGTAGGTTCTTAAATTATTTGTAATCATCTAAAAATAATTCAAAACCCATGACCTTTCATCTTAGTAGTACTCAGGTTGCAGTAATAATATTGTGAATTTTAAATTTTAATCTCATTGATTATAAAAGCATATTAGAAATGAAAGGTTATCATATGATGAAGACTGTAGCCCACTGTGTGAAATTTTCAGCAAATTTCATCATCATATGTTATAACGGTAAAGTCAAAATTCTAAGGACAGCTTGAACAAATGAGAATGGCTGAGTATGTCTGAGAAAAATGCATTCCTTGTAGGACTTTTGGTTGTGTTTTATCCAGTAACTACTTAATACAAAATTTGGTAGGATGGACAAGATGGGACTTTTGTTTACAGTTGAAAGTAATCTTCACTGAATGAAAGTGTGTGAACCTCTTTGCTATTCAGCTTTTCCCATCTTGTATTTTTGCTACACTGTGACATATCCTCGGGTATGAAAACTGAGACATGGAAAGCACTAAATATTCTGTATATTGTCCTCAGCAAAAGGCAACTTCTGAATTGAAGAGAATCCTGTCAAAATGTACTTCTTTCCAGTGCATATAACTGAGTAAGACAAAAGAACTCATGACTTCAAAAGACCCTGTCCCTCCAAAGCAAAGAGGCATAAATTCCCTGCATTCACTGGCAAGGGGGGAGCCAACTCCATACACATTGCCTTATCTCTCTGAAATACACTTACTAAGCTAAGGATTTACCCCAATCTTATTGTTGTCAGGTACTCTATACCTGACACAGACTGAGTTTAGTCTCCAAAGATGATATATATGTTACAGAAAAATGGCATCAGACAATTAAAATAGGATAACATTTGCATTTTAAGGCCTGGGTAAATTTGGGAGGGTCAATATAATATGCCATGTTTCCCCAATATTTTCCTTTAGTTCTGATGTTGAATCTAAGGCTTTAGTGGATAAACTTTTCATGGAATTTCAATGCAATATATGTGTTTGAATAGTTCCGGTTGGAAGGGACCTACAATGATAATTTAGTCTATTCACCTGACCACTACAACACTGACCAAAATTTAAAGCATGCCATAAGGGAGTTGTGCAGCATCACATTGGAGTAAAATATAGCATAGGAAGTTATAGTTGCATTACTAAACACAGTTTCAAGCCAGAGGCAATAGAGGAAAAAAATCACAGAAAAACACAGTGAAACCTATGTTTCATATTAAAAATGGAAAAAAAAACCCCTTAGCTTTTTTAGAGAGCCATGTCACAATGTATAGCCTTGGGACTTAAGTCACAGGAGGTTCTACATCTTCTGTCCTGTGTTGGATACAGCATTAAACCAAACTTTGTGTAGTGTTTTATTTTTAAAGCGATTATAAAATTTTCAATTGTTCAATGGCCTAAATGATGGCAAGAAAGGAATGTAAAAATAAACTAAAAAATAATAATTCCTTGAATGCTTGATCTCAATTTTACTTTTAAGTTTCTTGAAAATATAACTGCATGTGATATCATTTCTTGATCTGGAGGTTAAATGAGGATTTTCCCAAATATCTATCTCATCATTAGCTGTGAGGAAAACTGAAAGTCTGAATCTGTGTTGTGTAAAATTAAGAAACATACTCCATGCATCTTAAGCGTGTTGAATATTTATTAAGACTGTCTAGAAGACAGTCAGGGCCAGTATCAAAGATACTTCTGTATCAAGCACACTGCTGAACTAATTTTTAATTCACTGCATTTGTTATACTATTGTAAGTGTGCTGGTGTCTTTCTATAGCTTTATTCTTGTCACGAACTACCTATGTGAGAATACAGGAACAAAGTACATTAAAGTAGTTTCTGAAACAAAGAAGCAAAGCAGAACGGAATTCAAAATTACATTTGCTTTTACTGTATACACTCTTCATTCTACTTGGAGTGGGCATTAATTAGTGATGTAGCCCAACCAAGAAAAAATAAGAGAGCTGGTTCTTAGAGTAATGATTGTTATGGGATGGTTTCTGAGCTTTAAAAGGATATCATTAAGGTCTATACGCTTCTCTTAATGGCAATTCAAATCTGCTTTTTTAGAAATAAATCTCAATTATGAAGCTTATGCAGTACTTGTATAGCACTTAGAAAACTTCTATGTAATAAGAACAAACAACGACATTCTAAAATAAGAGAAAGGGGATAAATCAGAAAAAAAATCTGTCATGGATTGGCTGCATACAGAATAAATGGTGATAGTGCTGAATCCTTTAGTCTTACTGTTTGAGACAAAATGGTATTTCATCCACTTAAAAGATATCATCAGCACTGGATGAAGAAAAATGCTACAAACAGAAATCCTTAAAGAGAGCATTGTTATTCAATTAAAAATCTACAATATTAATTTTTAAAACTGAGAAAGCAGTGACTGTGCTTTCTTACTGTGTTTTTTATCCAAAATAAAAATATATTATATTACAAATATAATATTACAAATATTGTAAAATTAATTAGTGAATACAGATTTTTTTTTCTGATATATTAATATGCAGCAGTAAATCAATGAAAGAGGATACTAATGTGTCCCCTCTCCCCTCCATCCCTATCATTTCCTGGCTACCTGTATAGTAAAACCTTAGGAAATGTATGTTTTACATGGGGAGATAAGTTGATGAGTTGCCTGGCAACAACATCTGTGTCATTTTCCCTTCGGTATGTACCATGTATCCATGTCTAGAATGTTATTTATCTTCATTAAACCTAACCAATTTAGGTTGTCAAGTCTCTGGTGACCATTAGGTATCTGATAACCATATATTTTGGGTTGACCAGATGCACTTACAAGCAAAATAGAAACAGCATAAATCCTATATCCTGTATTTCAAAATTATGATATCATTAACATTGGAGTATTGCCTCCTGCTTCTTTCATCCTTATTCTTATTGGTATCCATTAATCTGTGACAAGAGAAAGTGAAGACCAAGCCTTTGTTATCAGTTTTCCTTATGACAGTGACATTGTTCTAACTATGACTCTTATCATGTCTGCATCACTTGCATTTCAGAAAAAAATTCTTAATATACTTTTTTTCAGTGTATCACCGAGTAAGTCTGACAAACTCATTAAAGTCACTAAATGCAGCTCTGGATCACTATGTATACAATTTCACCTTTTTCGAAACACAAAATAAACCAATTAACAACATAAAAAAAAAAGACACAAAAAACCAAAAAAACACACAAAAAAACACAGACCAAAAAACCCAAATACTTCAAAACCCATAAAACAACAACAATAAAACCCTATATATGTCTATATTGAAACATATATATGTATACAAATATATTTACTGATATGTATACATGCACATATGTATCTGCCGATGTACATAAACCCCGTTGACATTTCTGCCTCAAAATTGTGCTGCAGTAACAGCAATTTCTATACTACTATACAGGAACAAAGTACATTAAAGTAGTTTCTGAAACAAAGAAGCAAAGCAGAACGGAATTCAAAATTACATTTGCTTTTACTGTAGTATAGAAATTAGCTATTTACTATTAATAGCTAATATTATCTATATTAATAGCTAATAACTATTAGCTATTTATAGCTATTATCTATTTACTGTAGTATAGAAATTAGCAACCATGCTACAATCATCTTATAATGATTTATTCCTTTTCGGGAAAAAACTCAAAACCATTAATAAGGTTTCTGAGGTGATGTAGAGAACAGCAACTCTCATATTCCTAAAATTTAAAAAAATCCGTACATAAATGTTTACATTTCAAGGTCTTTCTTATGCTGCCACTACTTATATCTAGCTTACAAAACCTTAATGTGTCAGATTCTTAAGAAGCAGTGCTTTTAACTAGGACATATATCAAAGGATATAGAGAAATATTAAGACTTATAGTTTCTTTCATTGGGATGGAAAAAATGTTTTTTTATAATTTAACCTGATCCTTTTATTCCTGTTGAATATAATTCTGACAAAAGAGAAAATTTGAATAAAAACATCAATGCTAACCATTTAAATTCTGCTAACACATGTGAAAATGAGTTATTTTCCTTTTTCTCTTCAAAGTGTTATGTGAAGTGTCACAGCAGGTGAAATGGAAACTGGAAGTTCTATTCTTTCAAATAACCTCATCTTATACCTACTATGCTTATTGAACTCACTGAACTGCATAGTTGTGTGTTTAGATTAAATATATATATACACATACATACATGCAAACATACATACATATATATATACATTTAAATTAATCTCCTGTTTAAGCAGATGGAAATTTAACGCATGGATTTCCTTTATTCTAATGATTCTTTTCTTTCGTGACTAATAAGAACCGTTATGCTGATCTGGTAATACAGCACTGTGAGCAAATGTTGAATTTCTTTTATTATTATTACCCAGTTGGTATCTTAGACAAGCAATTGATAGCTTTTATTAACAATGTCAGGATTGTGGAAGGATTAGCCACATGGATTTTTACTGCATCTTTCATTGCAGTGGTTTTTTTGCTCATGGATTATTTGTAAATAAAGATCAGAGTATTCTTCCAAGTCCTTAAATTGAAAACTTTAAAAAGCCCCCAACAACCCAACAAACAAACAACAGTTAATCAGATTACACAGTAACTATTGTTCCTAAGAAGATTATGATTCAAATTCCTGATTGAATATGCAAATAGAATATGGAATTTTTATTCTATAACTTCATATTGTCCTGAATACTAGGAGACCATTTCTTGGTATTAAAATGTATAGTATTTAGAAGTTCCTTGGTATTGACCTGTGGCTGATCAAGAAAGAGCTCCAACAAGTAAATACGTTTTGTATTACAAAAATCTCTATCCTGAGTCTGAGCTTTGCATTACTGACTTCTGGCGTTGATTTTAAAACATATTCAAGTTTCAAAGCAATAAAGAGAGAGATTTACAGTTTTCATTTGGAAATGGGATTATAGAAAATTATAGAGTTATATAAGAAATCTATACTATTTATATTGAACAGTGTGTAGCAGTTAAAACAACATAATTTAGAAAACTAGTGTAGCTGATCATATAATGGCTGTCATAATTTTAGTAGGGAAATAAGTAATATTAACAAAATTGCACATCAATTTTGTCTTTATGTCTCTTCAGTTCACAATTTTGTTAAAATCTTAGGCAACACCTGCCAATCAGGTATATGATTATTGACTGCAGTACTGATGAGTATACTCTATTCAACGACTTGAGCAATACGTTTCATTGATAAGAATATTTGATTGTGTATGCTGAATAATATTTGTGCACACAAGAATTAGAATATGGAATAAAAGAATATGTGTGATCAGAGTGTTCTCTAGTTTTACTCCACCTCAAAAATTGAATGTTCTCCTAGTTTTACTCCTTCACCTCAAAAATTAATAAATGTTCAGATTAATTTTTTTTCTTTAAACTCCATTTTCAATTTTTTCTAAAATCCAATTTTACAGAACACTTGTGTTCTCACCCATCTGTGACTATGATCTCTGATGCATGAGACATTGACTACAATATCTGTGACTGAATGTAGATATCTAGTAACATCTTAAATGCCTTGTTTGGTCTGAACTCCATTAGTTATTACTGAAGAAAAAAATCTTCTCTGGATATCATAAGTCCAGGTGAACAGGAATATCTTTGATATTTTAAGTTCCTCAAAAAAATATCTTAAAAACATGTTTGACTCCCTCAATCTTTTGTTAACAAATACTTTATAACATTTTTGTATTCGTAAAAAATTAATGATAAGGAGGAAAATTTATGAAATTTTGTGACATTTTTCAGCTAAAGAATTAAAGAAGAAAAATCCTAAAACTACAGTCAGCAGCAGGATTTATGATTATTTCTTTATTTCACTTTCAATTAGTGAATATATGTTGGCTGCCATTCCCACTTTGCAACAAGTAAGCTGTACCCATGGTATCCTACTTTTTACACTAGGGATTCCATAGAGAGAGAATTTTGATATGCTTACTAGCTGGGTGTTGTGTTTGACTACAAGAAGTCTGATGGGATGAATAAGACCAGGACTGTAGGAAATAACAGAAAGGATCCAGATGTATAAATATTCTTTTCTTCTCCCAGATCTAGCAATGAGCTAACATGGCTGTTTCACTGAACTATCATTCTTATGGTAGCTGTTGATGTCAGAAAGAAATAAAACAAAGAAAGCCCTGGACCTCTCCCTAAGCAAAGACATGAAATTGGGGCATGTCAACCAGACAAATTATTGTACAGTAACTCAAGATATGAATTTCAAAATGCCTTACTCAGGGACTTTTTACAATTACTAATACAAAATGATTTTCATGTTAACTGTACAGTTATCTACTTATATAAAGTGTTTCAGTGATTTTGCTTTTCTTTTACTATTGTTCATCATGTCGCTTCTACAGTGTTATAACATAGAGAAACTTTAATTTCTTTCTTTCAAACAGAGTAATTAAAAACATTATTTCAAGACTGATTTGTCAAATCAATGAGGGAAATGGTTTTCCTGTAAAATCAGGTTGGTTACAGTGAAAAAGGCAGCATTTACCAAACAAATGATAGAGTATACCGAAACACAATTGAATCAAGGTATCTCTTCTGCAAAGTGTATTTTGCTGCATTAGTTCATGGATTATATACAGTATTATCTAAAGTTTTTTTCTGTTGAAAAGAAAAAATGAAGGGTAAGAAAATTTGAGAGAGTATTGCATAAAAACAGTGCAAACAGTGAAGGACTTTGAAGCAGAAGTCTTGGATTCCGAAAGGTGATACAAAGTCTGGATGAGATAAAGTAAAGAGGGGTTTCATTAAGTGAGCCTATGATTGACACATGTGAAGGGGAAAAGGCACAAAGGAACTGTAGGCAGAAAACTGAAATTGTAAATCTGACCCTTTGGCATGTAGCAGGTATTAGCTTGTTAATGTAATATAAAAATTATCTATAGAAAGAAAGAAAAATGGTGCTGCCTTTATTTTTTGAAGTAAGTTAGCTAATGATAAATGTCAGTGTTTGCACAACAACTAGCACTAACACTAACTAGTATGCTATGGGTACTGAGAAAGCAATAATAAAATGTGGAGAGGTTACAAAATAGGAGCAATAGCTAGGTGGGCGGTGGTGGGAAAGCTACCAACTTGTTCATACAGAGACAAGTGGAACTGTCTCCACTGCTGAACAAAAATTTATTTTCCTTTGGTGGCTTTGTGTTGAGATTTATTGTCAGAGGTGGAAGTCAAAATGGCAGATGGGTGATCTGGAATTCAGTAGACAGGGATGTAAAATTATGTAGAAGGTGAAAACATTTGCTTCACTGAGGTTGTCTGATAATCATGGGCTTTTTCAATGCAAAATGGAGTAATAACTAAATGGGGGAGTGTTAAATAAGGACACAGGGAGACATAAACTTATTAGACAGCAAGGGGTGACAGAAACTATGACAGAGTCTGAAAGTCCATGGTTAATTATTGGTAGACCTTTAAAAAATCCCAGAGTTTTAGAGATGTGGTCTTTGCAACTGATAAGAAAGGGAAAATAAGATGAACTTGAGGATTTTGGAATTTTTAAGGGGTCTGTGAAGCTCTGCAAAATTTTTTAGGGAATATCTGGGGAAAGGGGATCAGGGACATAAAAGGTACTCATTGCATATAAAACACTGCATGTCAATACACTTGTGTGACCAAGTCCTGCATCTGATCATCTCTCTTATCATCTGAAATCCTTTCTTAACTCTCTTTTCATGTAATCTCATCTGTTCTGTGCAAGTGAGTACTGCAAAGACTAGTGCCAGCTGCTGGTGAGGTGAGTGTGAGTTGATTTGGTGTCATCAATGAGGGTTCACCCAGGGTGTAGGCACCCCAACAGTGGCAACTGCCAGAGGTAGAAGGGGTCTCAGTGCCAGAAACTGAATTGGATGAGGGTTTTGAAAATCTGCCAGAGGGGAGACAACAATGCAGGTTGCACAAAACAGCTGCTGGGAGGGACTGGTTTGGCTGGGATGAGTGAGTGCCTCAGCACTGGTGGTAGAAGCGCAGCTGTGGCTCACAGCCCATGTGCCTGGTGCTGGCTGTTGAGGGGTAATTTATCTTGTTTTCTCTAAACCTGTGTATCGTGCAGTTTGCTAGCAAACCTCAGGCAGGATGAGCTGGGATTAGTTCCAAGGTCCAGACAAGGGTATCAGGTAGGCAGTGGACCTGCCTGTGTAAACCTGCATTTAGGTGGGCCCTGATAATGGACTTACACTTTAAGGACACTTCCCTGTCCAGCTGTCCAGGTGCCACTCTGGCAGTCACACTGGCACCACCTGAGCTGGGACCAAGCTGCCTTCCACTCTGACAGTTGTATCAGATTTCCTCCACAGCTCAGCACCAGGTTTCCATAGCAGAGTCTCAGACATCTTGATCCTTAAAATTCTTTATTTTTGTTGCAATAACTAAATAATAAAATAAAGGCCTGAGCTGATGCCTCTGAGAAGGGACCAACAAAGGAGTTCCTGAGTTTTTTTCACCCTCACAGTCAAAGCATGGTGAAGTCTGGGGGCTGCCTGGTCTGTGTCACCAAGTGTCCGGTCGCCTGACTTTTTCTATCACTTGTCACCTTCCTCCCCTGAGAATTTTTTTCAATAATGGTAAGATTTTCCAAAATGGTTGTTATGTATTGTTTCTATAAGCCATATGCAATAATTCCATGCCATATTGTAATAATGACCTACACTGAATTTTTTAGAAGTGATTTATTAATAAATCTCTCAGGAGGCTGGAAGTATGCAAACTTTAGCCTTATGCTTGACAGTACACTTGATGCAGTTGTTAATGAATCAATAAGGCACAGTCTCATGTGTCTTAAATCCAATTAAAATGTTGGAACTGTGTGAGATGAAACTGCTGTCTAGATAGATAATTATATTTAATAATCTGTGTCTATATACATAAATAAATCTGCATCATTCTAACTAGTTGTGTGAGATATGCTATTTTCTCTGCGTGCCCTGCTTTGAGATTTAAGAATTTCTTCCCTTCCATCTGGGATTTGAACACAGAATCCAAAAAGCCTATTATACAGAATTAAAACTAACAAAATTTACCTTCAAGTAGTTTAGAACATTTTTAAGAAAATGTGCCAATGATGTAGAGGAATACAGTCATCATCCGTGAATTACCTGCACATATTTTCTCTTAATACCTGCAATTCTTGTTTAGATAATTTTTGAGGATTTTGAAAAATTGTTTATGATATAGACAAATCTATATATTTCATCAGCTTGACTGAAATCCTGCAAGTAAATTTGACTGGGATTGAATATCCACAAATCTTTTCTATACACACTACTTTTGTAGAATGAATCTGATGAGTGAGAAAAGATTTTTGATGTTTCTGAAAAGTGCAGCCAATTCAATATGAAAATGTTACATTTTCTCAGTTTTAGAGATTATAATGCAAGCTATATTCTATTTTAGGCTTCAAGAGTTGGACATTAGGGAACTATATACTCTGTTAGCAAGTAGAAATTTGTAGGCAATTCTTGCTCTGTGAAGAGAAGTAGCCTCCTTTGCAAAACAGTTTGAAGACCAAATACTCTACCCTTGCTCTGTTGACTAATGAGTGTCTAGGTACCTAATATTCCCACAGGGTATGCCCAGACTTAATTAATGAGAAACATTAAGCACAAGAATCTATCTAAAGTGGTGCTTAACCCCAGGCAGAAAAGCAGGCATTTTTTTATTTGGAAAGCAGAAGTTGTTCTCAAAAAGCAAGTATCTCATAAAATCATGTCAAAGCACCTGCTCTGATGGTGCTTTTCTTCAATTTTTGAGGATAGTTCTCCTTCTGTCTATCAATTCGCTGACAGTTTTGGGGAAGACCAAAAAAAAGTGTATTTTTGTTTATTTGTGATCTAAATATAACTAATACATTTTGAGTATTACAATTAAGTTAAAAATGAAAAAAAAATCCAAATATAAGAAAAGGACAGATATCTAGTTTATTAATGGTCAAAGTAAAATACTTAACATCAGAATGTTTGTAGTGTTTCTAAATATATATGTTTATATAAATATAAAGTTGCACATTTCTTACTTAACTTGCAAGCTCTCTTGGTATCTCTACAGGTATAATTATTATTGACATTTTTGACTTACACCCGCCATACAACTGGTTAAAATAATTTGCTCAGTAGTAGTTCTAAAATTACGTCCTTCTTGGGCCATTGGAATTCTGAACAGAAAAGATAGTACGGTAAATAGACAGGTAACATATATAGCTGAGTATAATCCTTGTGTTATAAAAATTCCCTGCATTTTACAGCTAAGAAATAGAGAAGATATTCTTTACATTCAGAAAAATAATATTTTGTTTCAAATTTTACCGTGATATGAGCAACTCTTTTCCTAACATATAAACTAAAAATATTGTTATTACTTAATTTAAGTAATAAAAAAATTTTTTTCAAGAATTAACTAAATGACAATGATAAGACTTTCTAAAGATTCTCAGAGATTCATCAAAAAGCACAGAGCACTGCTACTGTTCCCTTCAGGACACCACGATTTGTTGTAAACATTGTGTTCCAAGTGAAAATAGATTTTTACACCTATTGGTCGTGAAGTAAAACAGACACCTGTGGAACTGTCTTTAATCAATGCTTCTTTTTTAAAATACATTAAGTTTTTGTTAGACCTCACAGCTAATAACTAAGGGGATGATTAGAAATAATAAGGGATAATGGAGAACGTGATAAATACACATGTTCTGCTTTCTGTTTCCAATTAGGAAATACATAAGACCATACCTTATTCTCTTGTCTTCCAAAGTTCATTTTAGACAATCACTTTTGTATTATTGAACGTCCAAAACAGTTTTACATTCAAAATATTTTTCAAATTTATGTAAAGTGGAATGTTGGTAATTGTTTAATCCAATTCTAAAATGCAGCCATCTGTGGAGCAAAATATAAAATATACTGTGTGAACTGAATATCTGCAGGTAACAAAGATGGCCAAAATCCACACCTGAAGTGTAAAGAGTAGATTTATTCCATCAGGGCACTAGCAGAATGGGGACACACGCACTGCTAAGCCAACCCAAACTTAGCAGGGGCAAAAGGAGCAAGCATCCTGCCCGGCCTCACATTAAAAAAAAGGTCTGATGCAGGCACAATCTTCCACAAGGCTGTGTTTTACAATCTCCAAACTTCGTATCTCCCTTCCTCCCTTACAAGGAGGGCCAAGCCTAAGGGGAAAATGCTTATAAGTCTCTTACAGCATCCTGTTAGCTGATGACTATGTTAGCTTGAGAGACTTCTATTTCTTTCCAGCAGACAGAAAACATCCCAAATCAAACACATATATGTGAAATTTCTCACATTGAATATTTTTATCATCTATCAGGTACAAAGTTGGTACTTCAGCAAAGAAAATTCTAAAACCAGCTTACTTTTCTTTCTTTCACCAATCTTCCATTTTTAACCCCTCTCTCCCTGTATACACTTAACTATTGGGCAGAGCAAAAAAAGAGAAAGTTTTCAGTGAGGAACTGAAGTTATATAGTCAGAAATGTATACAGTCAGTAAGTTATATAGACAAAAATTTATATTGTCAGTGTTTGAATTTTCTAGATATAATTTTTCTGAAAGAACAATGAGAATGAATTTCAAAAAGCCACAGAGTCTTTATTATTTATGAAATTTCTCCTAATTTTTTATAAGAATGTTTATATCTGCTTCAGGTCTTGTTTTGTTGAGGTCAAAAAATTTAATTTGCAGTGAAGGAGTGATATGTCTCTACTTCCTTAGATAACTGCCTGATTTTTTTCTGGGAAAGAAAAGTGTCTCACATTCAGCTAACTACACATTTTTTCTGAAATTATATAAAGCATACAGAAATGCTTTTTTCATGCTGAATCATTAAAAAAAATAATCCGTAGTTCTATAAGTGCTAGATTTATGGTTTTGTGGTTCTGGTTTTGCTAACTGATATTTTAAAAAAATTACTATCCTTATAGAAGTCTTGCTCTGTTAACAGAAAGTTGAAAGAAAAGGTAGGGAAAGGCAAACAGTAATTTCTATTGTTTTATTTTCTGTTAATAGAACTGTGTATGCTACTTATAATGGTATATTCATAAATAATACACTGCTGACATTAAACTGAATAGTAGCAAAAGTGGAGAGTAGGATGAGTAGGAAATATACCTCATTAGGTGGATAGTTTAGTTTATTTTAAAATTACTGCATTTGTTGTGTCAATTTTGCAACTTTTCTATCTGGTTAATCAATTATTTCTACTTTAATGTATTTGAGATAATTTATATCCCTTTGCATTCATCTCATTCTAAACTTAAATGATCTAGTTTTATGGTATCTGAAAAGACATTAAGGTCTGCTGATTTTGCATATGCCTCGTTTGTGCTCTCCAAATTTCATGACCTTGAGTCAGTATGTGTTCCCAATATTTGACTATAGTGCAGAAGTTCTATGCTCTTAGAAGATGAACAGAGTCCATAGTTTCTCTAGGGACTGCCCTACCACAGTAATGCAGGGAGAAGTTATGTTGATGGGAATGTTTGTCTAGCACTAGTTATAGTTTTCGCCGCATTTATACCTGATAGAAAATCAATCTTCATTAGCATTTTAGTTTGGAGCAGTAATGCACTATAAAACAACTCTTCTGAACCTTCTTGTTTATTGTGTTTTGTTTTGATTGCCAAGTCAAGGCAAGATTACTTTCAGATTAAAATTAACTGGAAAACCCACTCCAGCAGAGCACTCTGTTTTCCCATGCAGTGCAGACAGGAGCATCTAAAATACGGGTGTTGTGCAGCTTACTTCAGTGCTTACCAAGCATTCACACAAAAAGAGAGATTACACTGAGAACTCTAATCATATTTGAAATGCTCTATATACAGAAAAAACTAATTTGTCAGTCACCAGCCCTCTGGTTTTACAGCTCATTCCTTTGCCTTCCCCAGAGGTGTTTTCTTGTGTTGATATAATTTCCTGTACTTGCCTTTTCTTTGGCTAATGTATCTTGTCACTGAACCCCTTTAACCCTTTAATTTTTTTTTTTAATTTTTTTTCCCTTGCTTCTTTCTTTGCCAGCTTCTCTCTGTTTGGTTTACCAAAGGTTCTAGTGTAGTTTTATCTGCAGTTCTGAGAAAAACTCTTTTGTATCAGTCCGACCTGTGGGCTGATGTCCTGACCAAGCTTCAGCATGAGTTCATCCCCACAGACTTGTACAGCTACTCCGTAATTTTATGAGGCACTTGTTCCCTTCCCCAGGTGATAACCAAAGTACCAGAATTATGTTTTAAACTTTTAGGGAGAGACTATCTAATCTCTATTGTGCAAATTATTAAATAAGATCACTGCATAATCATGAATGTTTGAGTGGGTACATATGAGTTATGACTTCCTTGATATTAATGAATCCTTGGGCAGTTCTATGATGTTTTTAATAAATTCCTACTATTTAAAATAGTCAAGAAAAAGTATATTTTGGTTATTTGATTGTTAAAGCATTGCATCAAAGAAAAGGAGGCATTTTTTAACAGATAGTTCAAGAAAGAACTGTGCTAACTATAGTTAGCCTGAACATCCTCTCTGGAATCTTCAGCCAGAAGTAATTCCTCTCATCTTTTTAAGACTACCAGGTTTCTTGTCATTTGCTTAGACTGATTAGACCAATCTATCTTTGAACAATGATTTTTGTAAAAATGACAGTCCATTGTTCTCCTCTATGTCTTTCAAATTCTAGCAATGAAATCAGGGGAGGAAGACCTATATTTCATCTACTTTCCCATGTGAGAAATGTTATTCTTCAGTTATTCTTCCCAATCTTACATTCAGATGTGTAAGAATAAAAAAGTGATGCGAAAATAAGCTGACTGTTCAACTTTACCTGAAAATGAAATATCTTTCTTCTAATGTAACAGCAGAATACACCGACAGAGAGAGAGTAAAAGTTATGCAGTTTACCTCTTTTCTGCTTTTTGTTTTGATTTCTTGAAATAATCTCATCTATTCTTTGAACCTTGAAATTGAGATGTTTTAAATTTATATTAGAATTCATGAGAATGAGAAATCCAGTTATGTTTCTTCATACAAAAAGATCTCTTTCTGACCTCTTTTAGCACTTTCCAGATTTTACAAGATATTTAAAAGAGTATGAAAGAGGACAGTAATGTTTCTTAACATATACGTGTGCACAAATTTTCGTTGTTGTTTTTGTTCCCTGAGATGCATCATCATAACAGTTGAATAACATCATCATGAAGCTTAAATTTCATCTGTTATCACCACCTTCTAGCATGCTTGTCCATAAATTTAGACCTTTGAAACTGAAATAGGACCAACTGTTTAGCTGATATTAAGAAAATTTTCATAAGTGAACCCCCTCTTGCAGATGGATACCACATGTATCTTAACAAGAGTGTTCACCAACATGCAACCATGGATTATTAGCTAATGAAGCTTACTCAGCATGATGTTCTTGGTACATCCCATATCTATCCCTGAAAAAAAAAATCCAGCTCATTGGCTTTTTTTTTCCCCACAGATAAAGTACATTTTCCAACAACACAGAATCTAATTCAGTTCATTTTAAAAAATTATAAAATTAATAAAATTATATTTTCAGTGATATGATTGTTTCGGTTAATTTGTTTTNTTCACAGTTATGGAATGAAATCCTGTTAGGCAGAGGGTTATGTGACTTCCTGCAATACCTTAAATTCATCAAAGTTAGATTTCATCCTAGTTGATATATTGTTATACATGTTTCATACAACCCTTATCCAAAATTAATTTTTAGCAGTCAGCAGAAAATGGAAAATAACTGTGATAAAAGGTACTATTCATTTGTAAATATACCAGATTGAATCTTTATGATTGATGGTATTGCCACAAATATAGTTAAATATTTGACAATTATAAAAAATTGTGGTTCCCCTAACAAATTGCCAGAATTTATGTATTTTATGATGCTGTCATCTTCAATTTATTCCAAAAATTGTACTAAAGTTTTTCCAAATAAGGCCAGTTTCATCACAAATAGTATTTCTTCAGGTAATGAAGCTTATTTTTTATTGCACCGTACTGGACATGTTAAAATCACTGGAGAATTATCTCACTTTATCTTATTATTTGTTGTCTCTTTAATGATGATTTATTCTTTAAGTCTTAATTTTGATCTAAATAATATCCCCTAACTGAATTTTAAGTTTGAATTAATCCTTTTCTACAGTATGTATTACAATTAGTCGTTCCTTCAGTATTAATCACAAAAGTATAATATTGCAAATACTTCTGACTACAATTTTTTTTTTGATAAGAGAAACACTTTCCATCCTTGAAATGACACTGCTGTACAAATTGTAAATGTTTCTCTACGGCATGGTAGTGCTCAAATAAAAATTAAGTAATTTATTCTTAGTTTTACAGCTTTAGCTCTATTTCCCCTTCACTGGAACTGCTAAGGTTTGCAGGCATTTTATTTGTTATGTTTAAAATTTTACTTTTTCTTTTGGTGGATCTATTGAGAAGGATAATTCATTGTATCACTAATATAAGATATCAGAAATGGTTACCTTCAAAACGTGGAGTCCCATTCTCCTTGCATCCATGCTGGAGGTAGCCATGAACAATTAACTGAAGTTGATACAAAGCAGGCTGGCAATATGAAAAACTCTATTGAATATGGAGTTTAGGGCAATATGAAGGAAGAATTCTATGCAAATTCAGTGAAAAATTGACTTTAAATGGAAAAGATGCTTTTGAAATTAAAATTACCTTTACACTGACTTCAGCACTTTTGTCAGAAAATGTTTTCCTAGTTTGGAAGTAACTGGAGACAAGATACTACTGGAAACCTCAGATGGGAGACACTATCCATGTTACAAACTTCTGAGCTCAGTTGATGCTTTTTGCTCAGTTTTGTCCTATATGCTGCAGTTTCAGTTCCTCAAATATGTGAAATCATAAAATCAGCTGTAAAGGAAAACCAGGAAATTTCGTATATGAAGTATGAAAGAAATTATTAAAGCAGAGAGAAGTTAATTATGCAGCAAGGTGAGACACAAAGGGTCCACATTTTTTGACATATCAAAGTTCATTAGATACACAGGGAAAACTTACATTTACCTTATGCAACACAATAATGCAACCTTTTAAGAATCTGGTTGCAATTTCCACTTTGCTCTGTAGTTTTCCAGTGTGTAAGGTCTATCTTTGGTGACATGAGATAAATAAAAAAGACAATATTTGAGGGCATGTTTCTATGACTGAAGATGTCTGGTACTGGCAGCGGGGGCTGCAGTGGCCCATGTGGGGAGAGGTCAGGGCTGCTCCAGGACGGTCATGGATGGATCCAGCTCCAATGCAGCCCCCACAGGGCACAGCTGTGCCTGCTGCAGAGGTGGAGGTGCCTCTGGGAAAACAGATTTATGGAAGGGTAAAATGCCACTTGGGCAGTGGAAAGGAGGAAAAAAAACCCTGTGAGAAAATCCTGTGAACACCAAGGTCAGTGAAGAAGGAGGGGCAGGAGTTGCTCCAGGCAGTAGGGATTTCCACCAACCTGGGGAAGAGGGACATAATGGAGTAAATATCCATGCTGCAGCCTATGGAGACCCCTTGCTGGTGGAGAGGAGAAGTGTGAGGAGGATGGAGGAAGAGGGGAGTTGTTGTGGACTGATCACCCATCTGCCTTCTCCTTGCGCTGCTTGGGGATATGGAATGGGTAAAGGAATGACAGAGTGAAGTGGAGCCTGTGGAAAGGGGGAATGGGGGACTGAAAGTATTTTAGTCTTTGTCCTTGTTTGCCACCATCATATTGTAATTGACAATGCATCAAATAAATTTTCCCCAAATCCAGTCTGTTTTTCCCGTGATGGTAATGGATGAGTGAGCTCTCTGTCTTTTCATCGACTTATGAGATTTTCCATCTTAATTTTTCTCCATGCCCTGTTGAGAAAGGGGAGTGACAGACCAGCTGAGTGATCACCTGGTAGCAATCCAAGGCCAACCCATTAGATAAATACTAGACTGAATTACTAACTTGGATATAATTTATGTAAATCTTGTAACATTGTTCTCTAAGCGCCTATAACACATAGTTTAAGTATTTTTACTGAACAAGTGGTAGGCATACAAATTTTAAATTATGCTTGTGCTTTGCACCCCAGTTTTCTAAAGGCATATTTTTCAAACACTGGGCCTAATTGTTCAATGTTAGGCTACAATATGCACTGAAACAGGCTGAATACTTCTGTGGTATTGAGTAGATGAAGAAAAATGGGACAGGTATGGGTGCAGCTTCTGGTCTCAAGCAAATCAGTCACAACAGTCAGTGCTAATGGGTAAGGGTGACTTACATGCGTATTGTCAAATATACTTCTATTGTTAAAAGGCTAGCTATAAATCAGTTGTGCACTGGCTCTTGAACCAGATAACCGAGAAGTTGATTTTTCAGCCGTTGATCACAGTTGCATATCTCTTTTCTGTGTGTTGCAACCTAGGAAAATGTTTTTCATGGAGTCTTAGCGATATCCATGCATTACCTATTTAAAGACATTAGTTGATCTGGATGGGGAAAAGAAGGTTATGACTGAAATATTTAAATCACATTTAAAACGTTTCAACTAATTTTATACCTGGATTGATATGAACAACACAAGTAGTTTGTTTTTTGTAGAATTTTTTACTTTTTTTTCGCCAGTATTTTTACAGTTTATGAATATACTGTTAAGTGTTTTAAGAAATTCTTTGTATGAATTCTTCTTTGGCACAAAATGGAACTTCTCTCCTTCCTTGATTTTGAATAATTCAAATTATACTAGTGATAGAAATACTTGTTATTTAATATGTTATGTCTTTTTTTTTTTTTTAATCTCTGGTTATATTTGGTTGCTCTGAACACTCTTATGTCTTTAGATAACTATCCAACACTTTTTTTCTTCCATCTGTAACACTTCAGGTAGAACTTATCAAGACTTTCTTTAAAACTGTTTTTGTAATCTTTTCTTTTTCTGCTAGTGCTGTATTTCCTTTTTCTTCTGGAGGCTGTTCAGCAAACCAGCCTCACTGGTTTCTTTGTGTAAATAATTTGTTTATCTTTTCCTCTGTACCTCCATTGAGGGGATCAGGTTCCATGACAACTGTCTTCTCTACTGTGTTTTCCATAAAGTTCTCTTTCCAAGAACTTGCTTTCCTTTCCTTGCTTCTCAGTTTTTTGCTTGGCATTGTTTCCATTTTGCTGACTACCTTTGAAAAAAAGTATCTTGACCATTGTTTTCCTGTCTTGTGGTAACCCAAGATTTAAGGGGAGATATTCAAACTCTTGTGTCAGTGATACTGCACGCTATCTATTCCCCACTAATCACATAAAATAATGACTTGGGCATATTAGCTTAATCTACATAAGTAGGTAGTGGGGTCCAAAGAGATCAGCATCAGACGTCTCCAAAGCATGTAATAATACTTACAGTGAGTGGGGTAAGTGTGCATATACTGCAGACAAAGCCGTGCTAATAATGACAGGAAAAGGAGAGGAAGAGTACTCCCTCACTTTTTCCACATCCTGTTGAAATTTGTTATATACATTCCTATGTTTTTACATACACAAATATAAAGGCAGATTGAAAAATAGAGGTAGAGCTGTTCATAGATACAGAAATGTATGTAATATATAATATCTGCAGGAAAATTTCCTGCTTTTGATAGTGTGGAATACTCCCAATATATTTCTTGGCATAGAACTAAGGATCTCGCCTATATAATGTAAGAAGGTGTGTTATGTGACGTATTTGGTGAAGTAACATCTTTTTAAGGGATATATAAATATCTGTATGCATATGTGCAAACCCTAAAAAAATATAAACATTTATAATATGTCCTCCTTTAAACACATTTTATCCTACCCAGCATAAAATGTGCACTGTGAAAATAGATTCATGAAACTCAAGGATAAACGAGGTACATGATGAAATTTTTAATTTTAGAATATTGAAATAACTGAAACACATTTCCAGGAATTTCTGAGCATGTATTACAAATGTGTTTTATTCAAGTGTATTTCTTAAAAAGGATCAGCTCCACAAAAGAAATAGAGATGAAAAAAATTCTCTTAAAGGATTGCAGACGAGATAAAGACACTGAAAACAACGTGCATTTGTAAGAAGTTTTACAACTAGGCAGGCCTAACCAATCTGCATAGTGCTATCAGTGACTGTAGAGTCTAAGGCACCTAATTTGTTGATAAGCCTTTTTTCAGCAAATTCTAACAGTAATGGTCACTCTGGTTAAATTGGGTTTAACTCTTCCAAAAGTTCCATTTAGATTATACAGATACTGAAGTGTATATATATATATATATAAAATTAAGATGACAAATCTGGCAGACAGTGCAGTAGAAATCAATTCAAAGATAAATTAATTCAATTTTTCCTCTAGAAAATCAACTATTTTAGGTGAAACAGTTTATAACAATATTTCAAATCTAAAAATAATTATTAATAGTTTAAAAATATTATTATTGTGTTCTGAATGATAAGAATAGAATTCTTAAAAAGAATAATGGCATATACTTCCTTAGATGATCTCTTTAACTACCAGTCATAACAATACAGAGCAATACGTGTTTAAAAGAAACATATATAATTTTTCATGCAAGTTTCCAATTTAAACGTCTCACCCAGTCTTGATTATGTATACGAAATCTAAAAATGAAAATCAGAAGAATCTCAGATCTGTAAACATGATGTTTTTTACCTCATCCAGCAATATACTTAGTCGGTATTTATATGGGTGTGGACCAGTTGGAAAAATTAATTATATAAAACCAGTTTAAAAAGAAAAACTATTTATATTGCCAAGACAGTCCACTCTTCTGCTTGAATCATATGTTTTAATACACAATCTGAAGAAGGCAAAATTTTAATGTAACTACACATATATCCAAAGCCATTGGAGTTTAAGCCTAACAATTTTTGATGGATGATTTGCTTTCGAGAATATATTTTTACGTGAGATATGTTTTTACGTGATGTGTGCATTATAATAGGAGCCAGATATTAACAGTAGACACTTTGATCTATTGCAAAATTCATATCTGAATAAATATGCATACACAAACCGTTTCAAACTTGTTAAATTCTTTTATTCCTGGCACACACTGAATATGTGTATGTGTAAAAAATTAATATTTGACGGAATAGGAAACAAAGATATTGTCTTTGTCTTCTTGTCTTAATAGGAATTTGCCTTGTGACTTTTTCAGTCAGACACCAAACCTTTTCCTTGACCTAATAAGAGTACTACTGGACATTGTAACAGATAATTCAAATTCACCTCATGGCAAATAATTAAAGACATAACAAGTTTCTTAGCTTTACTCTTGACCACTGTAACATTGCAAGTGTCTTTATTAAATGAAGAACATATTTTCAGGTTCTTTTTTAATTAAGTATCATACTGAAGTAAATTAGTCTTCAGTATATGTATTCTATTAATATTTTAAATTAATAGTTTTAAACAGGCTACTTCTTATTTATGCATGTTTTCAATTGTTCCCAATGTAAATGATGTTTCCAAAATTTATAACAGGTATTTTAATATTTCTTAGTTTTATTAGGTTTCAGAGAGCATGTAAAAGTTCTAAATCATTTTTAAGGATCTTTATGTATTTTCAGAAGTAATGGTAACTACTTAGGTAAATTTGTTGAGATGAGAGTTCTCATCTCATTGTCTTGTTCTCAATAAACTTGTGTTTTGCAGCTTCTCCCCTGAAAGAATCTCTTTTTATAGTCCTGCTCTTATGTTCTTGACCTTTGCCACAACAACAACCCTGAGGCATTTGAGCTGTCAGGTAAAAGAATAAAAAGAGGCTCGTGAAAGTTGTAGAATGCAAAAAAATTGGTAATGCACTGGTGAATTTCCTGCCAAAACTTCACTTCCATTGCTGTCACGTTTCCTTAAATAATAGGGAAACTTTTCCTCTAATGGACAATGGAGGCTCTTTGCCTAATGGGAGCTTGCAGAGGCAGCCTGCCTCGTGTCTCTTTCTTTTCACTGAGGTGAAACAATCTTGCCTGGCTACAGACAAGGGCTAAGAAGCAGTTATATTCAAATGTACCTATCAGTAATTAATCTGTTTGGGCTTTTTTTCCCCCCAAGTACTCATATATACTGTTCTTTGTGCAGTAGAGCATTAAATTGATTTCCACTGGGGGTAGGTCACATTCAGGAGTCATCAGAGCCATGCTAGTGGATGGAACATTCTTGATTCAGACAGGTTGTTCCTATCAAGAACTTGGCATCTGAAATCTTCAACTACTCTGAAGATTTTGTACCAGATTATCTTTTCTAATATTATTTTGGAAAAACTGGTTTTTATTTAGCATCACGTAGACAGATAAAGGTCACTCAGTGGATAGTTTATTAAACCTTTGATTACTGAATAGCCACTAATTGTTGTGTCAAGATTCTTAATTAATTTTTCAGTATCTGCTAGCAAAGCCCTTTGTTGCAATTACTATGTATTAAAGATAGATGTAATTTCTTGCTTTGTCACTAGGTTGTCTTTCTGGGGTCAGGGAGATGTGGTGTAGAACAACAGAGATAAATCTAGAGCTCCTTTTGGTGCAGACTTATTCCAGCCTAAGACTGTTCTAAAATCTTCCTGCAGTCCTGATACTTGAAAATGAATAATCTTTTAATTTGAAAATAATACATTTTTCCTAAAAGTCAATCAGTATGTTTTCAATGGTTAAAGGTCGCATTGACTCAAAATACATTTTTTTGCTGCAGATTACCTTTATTCTCCTAGAAGGGGTATTAGAAAGGTGTTTCATTTTACTGCCATTTCCCACCTTGTGATATGGAATTAATGCAATAAAGGACAAGTAAAATATAATATAAGACCAATATTTCTATTATAATTTTTATCAGTCTTTATAGCTGCAAAATACGTCCAGAAATCCATTGATTATTTTCAGTTGAGGAGTGAATGCTCTATGCTCTCTACAGGGAAGAAGCACAAACCAAATGGAGTTAGTTTCTTTCCATTTTACAAGAACAGTATATTGTAGACAAAATGAAAAACTTTGTACTACATGGATTAAAAATTATTCCTTCCCCACCACTTCCACTGTTAACTGATCTATTTTTAATATTGGTACTTATAAAGGCCTTATGAAAGACAGATTATTAAATCAGTAATTTAAAAATCACAGTATTTAAATGAAAATCTGTAAATTAAACTTAGAACTTTAACCTTGCATGTCTATCTAATAAGCAGTGGCAACAAATACAGAATTTAAAAGCATTTATAGAGACATAATTCTTTTGAACTGTTAAATTCACAATTCTTTTTCAAGAACACAAAACTGAATCTTATGTCTAGTTAAACGTTTACAAGTAAAACATGAGTTTCAAATACTGGACAGGAAATCACATCCCATGAAAAGCCAACATCTTTTTCTCCTTTAGATACCTAATATATTCTGTCTTATTTGACTTTTGAGCATGTAGTGCTGAAGATGATAAACTTACTGGGTACTATAAAATCTATACAGTAATTCATAGAGTGTTTTTCTTTTTTAGATGAACATATTTTCGGCTAACATTTTTATTTGCATTTTTAATCTTGGAAATATCACGTAAATATCACATCATATGCTTCTTTTACTTTCTTATCCCAGCTGTGCTCATTTCCATGTAATGCATGAAAAATAAAGGAAATTAGGCACAAGAAAAAGGGAATTATTCTGTTCTGACTGTATTACTACTTAAGGAAAAACATGTGAATGATTTTTTTAGCTCTTTAAAATATCAGCAGTAGTTTAGGAAATTACAATTTCAGTCCTAGTTCTAGAAATTAATGTGTCACTGACTAATTTCCATTTTCTTCTTATGCTCCATAAGCTATCAGAAAGATGGGCTGTCTGGTAATTTCATAGCAATATTTCTGGTTTTTTATTTCTTTATACAGATATTTTCATTTTTCTTTAAAGAAAATTAAGAAATTAATGTGTAAACTTCCTGCTGAATGAAATACAATTCCTCCTCATCTATAACTCTATATTTGAAAACTGCTTTTTTTGTTTTCATTTATTCAATTTATTTTGTTGGCCTCTGTTGAAAAGAACATATAATTCCTGCTGCAAAACTTCTTTAGTTACAGTATAGTATACATTAGTGTACATTATATCTTTAGTATACATTAATGTACCTGGCTGTCTTTTCTGAATACATAAAAAATTACTGGATTTTTTAAAATGTGAAACAGCAATGGTCAACCAATTAAAACAGCATCATTTAAATATTAAAATACTTAAAAGGGGAAAAATTGTCACTGCTCTATTGCAGCAGAATATGATTAGAAATTGTCATGTAAATATGTTGATATTTTGATTAAAGTTTAAAGTACTATCCTTGTCATGGTAAGAGAGAGACAGTATGAATATCCAAATGAGGTATATCTACAGATTTTGACTAGAAAGAGAGGAGCTGGTAGTCAGCATCTGTGGTGAAATGTTTTTTTTCATTCATACTTGGAGCTTCTGAGATTGCTTAGAGAGAAACCATATGAAGATCTTTGGAACTTACTAGAAAAGTCATGTAGTCACAGGACAAAGATTTGCCATGTGACAGCTTCCTACACATTTTGTGTATTTAGTTTTATAATTTTTGAAACTCACTTGCCATTGTAAAAATGTAACTGAATATTATAACTTCATTTTAGTAGATTTTGCAAGAAGTGGTGGCTTTCTGAGAATCCAGTGGCATCCTTATCCATTGATTTGAATAAAAGATGTGCTTTACAAACATTCATTACTCCTCTGTAAAAGCATATCCAGATCTTAGCTACCTGGAAATCTGCAAGAATCTGATGAAAGAAGTTTTCTGGGAATCAGAACTTTGAGCTAAATTTAAAGCAGTAAATTCACCTGCCTTCAAAACTTTCATTACTTTTTCAGTCTTCTTCCTTTCCTATTTTCCTTCCTTTTTCTGTGATTTTCCTGAACGAGATCTCTTTCAAACAAAAAGACAAAAATAAAAAAAAAAAATTAAAAAACCCAAACAACAGACAAAACAAACAAAAAAAAACCTAAACAAAGGCAAAAACCCCCAAAAAACAAAAAAAAAAACACAACAAAAAAACAAAACAAAACAAAACAAGAAAAAAAAAAAACCCAGGCCATGCTTACAAGCATTCATGGATATGAAAAACCTTCTTGCTACCCTCAGTGCATTGCTGCCTTAATTCAACTGCTTGAAGAAACTATGCGTTCTCCCATTTATTGCTTTCTATCTACCTTAATGGATGAATTAACTGAGGGACTTACATTGCAATGATTTTCATCTTTAATCTTAATATTTTTTATTAGGTTTTGTTTTTTCTAGAACTGTGGCCGTTTTTTCCAACTGTAAGAACAATATTATTAACTAAATAGTAGCTATAACATCCTGTATTAATCATATATAGTCTTAGTGCCTTATGAGATTTATTTCTTAGCACTCCAAAAGACTAACCTTTCAGAGGTAAGACTATTGTCACAGTAATACACAGGTCATTACAAATATTAGAAAGTCAGAGGCGTTTTGTGAGATCCATTTTTTTGCTCTAAGTATACCCTGACACTCTTACACTGGCTAATTGGTTTGTGCAGCATTGTTCCAGCATGAAATAACAGACATAAAATTTCTGTGAACTGTGACTTTTTTGTCATCCTGTTAGTTGAAAATAAGATTGCTGACTATAAAATGCCTTTTCTGTTACGAGTATCACTGCTGTATCCTATAAGATTTAATTACAAATTGACTAGTTCAGCTTTATACAAGGCCTTGGAGATGAGGGTTTTGGCATGGCAATAAAGGCAGCTTAAAAAAAAAAGTTCTTCCTTCTGTTTGATCTGAAAATCAGGGTTTTTATAGACAAAGATATGCTGTGCAAACTATATAACATTTTTAGAATTCCATGAAGAATTCTGCATGCCCAGCATTTGTATATTGCATTGTTAGGTGTGCATAAGTAAAGACTCCGATAAGTAAAAGCTAGATTTTTACAGGCCACTGTTGAACACATATATTCCCTATGTCTCTCTAAATAAGGATGGCTGTATTCAGCATCTAAGATGATACAGATTTTTTTTTGGTGTGTGAACTTTCTGAAAATTGGCATAAAACTGTACACTCTGGGTATAAGGTGAAAAATGCAGACAATGTCTGTTCCTGAACCCATTAAATATTAACTCTTGCCGACCCTCTTAATGCGAGCAGCACAATGCAATGCACATCTCTAGGTGACAGGCTATGGATGTGTAGAAGAGAGAATAAATAAAAAGCACACAAGTTACACTGTCTGTCTCTTAACAGGTAATTTAGATTCAGAAAAAAATATATCCCGATCTAATGGCCTACTGTGAATGCCAGAGTTAATTTTTAATACTAATATAATTATTAAGATTTGAAAAGACCCCCAAGATCATTGAATCCAACCATCATGTACATATATCTCAATTCAGTGCTATGTTTTGCGTGACTTACAACCATGTAGTTGTCTTCAAATTACATCCTTTATTGTCTACTTATTTTGTGACTGCCTCTGATCTTTCAATGACAGTGTAAAGACCATTTCATTTTATTAGTTTGAAGTTGCATTTTAAAAATATTCTGAATTGTTGTATGTATGTACTATATATTTATTCTATTCTATATATGTATTCTATAATATATTGTTAAATAACTGATCTATAAATATATGCCACTGTAAAAAGTACTTTGTTCTATTGATGCTCTATGTAAGCTGAAACACAGAAATCTTCTTATAGGAAACTCTTAAAGTTTTTTGAAAAGTACTTGTCTGAGGCACTGGCTGCATCTCAAACTCCAGATGTACCAAAGGAAATCTGCAGTAAAATGTATTAAACCGAAATGAAGTTTAACACATTTCTATTGAGGGAAATTTTCATATTCTTGTTACAAAGGAAGATGGAAAAGAATTAATAATTTCAACATTCACAAAATTCTTTGAACTACAACTTGTGATAAAATTTAACTTTACAGATCTGATGCCAACCCCAGAAATCATATGAAAGGCCTGTTTACTGAACACACTACTGCTTTTTTACCTTATAAAAGGACCGTTACTATCATTCTCTTATGTGCTGCTGGAGGAAATACTGGTTTATTGATTTGTCTCACCTAGATCAGGTCCTTGGGAACCAGGAGCTTATATTATTCTGGATGAATGATTTATTTTTATTAAATTTTGTATTGGGCTGTTCATAGGAAAAGAGACCCACACAAGATTGACTTTATTATACATGAAGCCTACTTTCTCTTAGCAGATCAGCAGATGAAGCAGAGCAAAGTGCAATATGCTAGGACCAGTTGGTGCTCTTCAGTCTGGGGAAGATTTATCAATCTGATTGGCATGTATAAATATAGTTACATAAGCATCATTTTTTGTTCTTTAGTACTTTAAAGAGCAAAACAGAACATTATCCTCCTGAACATCTTCAACTAGATTTAATAACAGTAAGATAAATACCATGAGATCTTAACATAAAATTCAATTCCAGAATCCCTTACACACAAGGAGTGAAAAGGAAGATAACATGTTAAAACTCATGCTAAAAGTCTGAATTCAGAAGTACGTAAAGATGTAGCAAGCATACTAATTTGTTTTAGAAAAAATATCTGTTACTATTGTTTTCCTCCACAATAGCAATCTGTGTGGTTTTGATGAACATGCAAGGAGGGATTTCCAAGAAAAATGTCTGAAATAGTACTGTAAATTACAGTAATGCTTTTAATATATTTATTTTAAACCATAGAATAGTATTCTCTACAATAAGCAGTACATTAACTTATTGTTCTGTTTTTCAAGGCAATCTAGTCCAATGCCTGAAATACGCATCAGGGAACAACTCTGCACTGATGGAATAAATGCCATAGTAATCCTTTAGGTCTTTTACTACTCTCTTTTCTTACAGAATACCTGAGTCAATACTAGTTTATCTTTCTCAGCTACACAGGCTAAAACATTCAAATATGCAGGAATACTTTGAATGGAATCACAGGAAAATCTGAAACTGTACTTTGTCACTCTTCTGCAGGTTTTAGGGAGACAAAAAAATCTGCCACTTCTACAATCTTGAATTTCTATTAGCTCGTGTGCTCAGCTTTGTGACGATCTTAAAATGTAAACCACAATGCAGTACTTATCACGGCAATGTATGCATCTTTTGAATCGTATATATTAAGAAAACCAAGGTTTTTTACTCAGATTGTAACTTTGTGCCAAAGGGAAGGATTTTGCTAATCATTTATGTGGGCCTTGTCTTTCACTCATCTCTATTTATCACTCTCTATAGCACTATGCCTGTTTAGGATTGTTATCCAACTGTCAATAGCTAAAACAAGATATAAGTCCTTTGCATTTTTGCAGATAGAGCCACCCAAATGTCATGGTTTTCAGTTCAGTAATTTTACTCATGTACTGGCCCATATCAAAAATTCACAAGTCAAATTCAAGAAAGGATCAGACTGTGAAATTATCATAAAAGAAATGATAATGGACAAGATAAAAGACTTCTGCTTCAAGATCTTGTGTTAGACAGTGGTCATTTGTGGATGTAAGAACAAATTAATGCCTCACTCAGTTTAACCTCACAGCTTCTGACATACTGTAGTTTAGTACCTTTTGAACTGGAATTTGTCTCTACCTCCTGTTTGATATCACTTAATAACTGCAACAGCAGTCATATTGGCACAGCTTGTTGCCAATAAGTTTCATAATTCATTTGCACATTGAGTGAAAAGAACCTCAAATTTCAGTTCAGTTCAAGAATAGTTCTCGAATATTTCTTTTGATTATTTTTGGATTTAATATTGGGGGAAATAATGAATCACACTTACCTCTCTCTATTGCAATCGCATACTCTTCTCCAATAATTTATTTCTCCAGCTAAAGAATCCCAGCTGATTTAATATCTCTTCATACACAAGTCTTTTCATACTTCTTTACCTATACTTTTTTTTTTTTTTTTTAGCTGGAGAGACCTGAAAGATCTTCAGCATTCAAATTACATAGGAATTACAAAATTATGAAACATGGCAGTAGTTTATGATTTGCTTGTATAGTTTTTTTCCTCTTCCCTAATATCTCACAATTTCCATTGCTGCTAGGAACTGTTTTCATTAACACATTAACCACACTCATCTTAATGTTTTTTCTAAGATATTCGTTTAGGACACATTTCCATATATAAGTAGAAATAAACTTTTTCCCATTATTTCTTTACACTGATTATACTGTCTTCTGCCGTTTTATGTTTCAGTTACTTAATATCATAAAGCACTTCTGCAATTCTTTGCTGTCAATTTAAATCTTTCTAAATAATTTTTATATAATTATATATTTGTCATTGTTTAATACCTTTTCCAGATCATACAGTTAGGAATATACTAAAAAGCACAGGTTAGCTAAAAAGGCATAGTTGCTAAAACAACTACGTATTCCTGTTCTTGGTTTGCTGTTCTTTACCCAGGTGCTAACTGTTCAAGGTGGTAGCACATACTTGTTGTCTGATTTAGATCTCTATTCCAACTGGGCAAGTGTAAAACTTACAAGAAGAGCATCTCATAAATTAGGTCAGAATGTACTTCCAAAAATACGCCTTAACTTATGGAGATATTAACACCTTTGCTTATCAAAATAAATACATCACCATATTTCGATATATAAATATTTTCGAAAGGTATAATGAGATTAATTTTAGCTGTCTGGAGTAGCAAAACAGTGAGCTAATGAATGTGCTCATGACTTCGAATTTCAGGGTCATTCAAAAAGGGCTTCTTGTAAGGATGATATGCCCAAAAATGTATTGATTGTTAAGTACTCTAATCTCAAAACATATTTTAAGGGTTAAAGGCTGCAAGTAACTAGAAATCAATGCCAAATAGAAATTAATCTGTTTCTTTTAATTGCTTTTTAAATTATCAAAATGAAGGATTTTACTTTCTATGTACCTGATATAAGAAATTTAGAAGTCAGTAGACACCCTGGTATGAAACCAGTAATTATGTATTCAATCTAGGTTTTTTCAATTCTAATTTAGGTTGTAATATTTTAAAATATATTTTGGGGGGAACTGTGAATTTTTAGAAAAATTATTAAAGTAATAATATCAGTTTTATACATGAGGGCTACCTCATTGTTTTGTATCATGTGGATACATTGACTTAGCGATTCATACTTGCAGGTCACTAAGTCGTATGTGTATATATATATATATATATATATGTACAGTTCATAGAGGTGATGATAAAGATGTTACATGAAAAAGTTAATATAAAGTTGTTGAAACCCTAGAAGAAAACTTAGAAAAAAAATCAAAAGCATATATTAATTTGATAACACAAAATAGGTAAGTAAATCTGCATGAAAGATAAGTAAATATTGAAAATCATTGGTATGCAAAATTTATACTATGCTTATTGCCAAAACAATGAAATATATAGTGTTGCCCCATCTTTTCTCATCACTGATAAACACTATCTTCTCCAGGGAGTCATTTTCAGTCACTGCAGATAACCTATGTAGATTACTAAAATTAGCAACAGTGTTTTGGGCATAGAACACACTGCTTGACAAAATGCAAAATGCCACAAGGAATAATCCAAATAATACAGGGAGGAAGCATTACATTAATGCGTGGATGATGTGAACTATTAATGTATTTTAATATGTGTATTAATTCTTTGTATGATTAACATTTTTTATAATGTGCTAATTCTGTGTTATTTTGCCATTCCATTCAGTATGACAGCTGCCTGCAGATACAGGTTAATAAGCAAATATACTGAAGAGAAGAGTTGCATTTCTAGTGATTGGATAGCACTTGTTAGATTTCTGTACCATTCTATTGCATAGAATAACTGCTCTGACTAACTCCATATGTCTGGTCACTAAAAATCAGTAATCCATTGTCATGCTTCTCTGATTATGGATACAGGCATGGATTTCTGTGCAACTTCTTCCCAGTTTGCTGCAGGCCTTGTCTAAAACTGATGTGAGCAAAGCAATCACAGTCCAGCATCAAGCCCAATGTACCTGAAGTCTCACTGGCTATGGACTGAGTGATTAAATGAACATTATAACAGGAGACATGCAAGTTTGCTGTTGTTGTTTTGATTTTGTGTCAAAGCCCTTCTCAGCTAATAAGAAGCTTCCCCAAGTAGTTGTTTCTCCCTGTGTTGTACATTACAGTTTCCTGATTCTCACTACTGATGCCAATCAAATTTCTCATCCATCTCTAGGTCACTGTAATATTGGTATACCTCTAACCCACAGTACTACTGACTATAATTCGTTACATTAATGCTTTCCTGGAAGTTTGTTTCAAGACTTTGACTTCTTACTCTAAAATAAATTACGTTAATGCTGGCAGGATTTGAAGACTTCTAGATTGCAATAAAAATGTCAGATTCTTCTACATAAAACAATTCAGGGAACTGCTCGTTAAACATCGATCTTATATTAAGAGTTTATTCCTTTTTAAAATGACACAATATTTTTCGTGTTTCATGTCCTCATCCATCTAAGTTATATGGCAGATTGCTAAAGAATTTAGAAAAAAAAATTTGTATGGGATTAATACCCATTCTAAAAATTTCTTTTTTCGATCTTTTGCTTATTATGAGACTTGCAGAAATTTTACAAAGTTAAAATGAGATAGAAAATAAAAGGAATAATTGTGGCTAAGGCTATTAAGAGTAATGGATATGTACCTGGGTATAAGTAAATAATGAAGAAATAACCTCACTCTTTCAACTGTTATCTAGTCATCTAAAGGTTTCACTTGATGTCCTTGTAATAAAATTCTCTTTTCTACTTATAGCTGTAAAAACCATTGCCCTCCACCAAACACTAACTCTCAGCAATGCACCCATAAGGCAAAACATCTTAGCCTAAAATATGCCATAACTCAGACTGATTTTCATCTTTGCTGACACTAGTATCCATTTATTCTTTCTCTCTCCTTCTTTGCTGCACCACATACATACTGAAGAACAATTCGAAGGAGAATCACAGAGCAAAGGTCTCTGGTTGTAGATGAGAAATTACCTAAATATACACTCTGTAATCTATTGGAAAGGGAAATATGTAAAAATTTAAGCTATGCATTCCTACCCAATTCATAGTCAGTTTAGCGAGAAAGAGACCCAAAGCAGTCTCTTTATGCAGCCCTACAGTCAGGATTATTACACTGAGATCCATATTTAGATTAGTCATCATCTGAAGAGGATTAGATAAAAATCTTTGGACTCTTTGGTATTCCCACCAGTTACTTTTTAAGTGTCTTAAGACAATGAAGAAGGCTGATAAGACAAGCAATGGTAGTGTCTTGAAGAAAGTCCCAGGTGTTATTTGCTCGGCAGGAACCATGCAGGTACGTTTCAGCATTGAGCAGCATACACTATATTTTAATGGCCCTTGATGGATTTTGGTTCAACTCAGAGATCACAGCTGAAATTCAGTGAGTGGAAGACAAGATGCTGTTGTGAGTATTTGTAGCTTCTTCCTTAACAGTATCCACTTGAACCATCTGATGTAACAGTTAGCATATCTAAAAATTTCTTCATAATTTTTTGTATATCAATTCGTGGAAAAGGTTAATTGAAATAGCATTACAGACAGTAGTACTATGACAAAGATTTTGAACCAATACTACCTGCTTCTGTAAAATGCTTTTGCTCTTGAAGTACTGAAGCTTATGAATTATCATAAATAAGATGATTACAAGCGCGAGAAGACCTAGGGTCTAATTTACAAATGAGAAACCAAACTTTTCTCATTATTTGCTGTGGAATCTCTTGCATTGAAACTCATAGTGTGCATGTAAGTTACAGCTGACAGTACTGCAGAGTGACCCTGCTCAAAGCTATTAAATTTGACAATAATTTTGATTCATGGAGATGTTTAAGTTTATACCTCCTGACAGGGAGGTAAGGTTCCCTTACACATGTTGTCCAGTGGAATGAAGGAAAATTATCTGTATGTTACAGTTACATAATTTGTGTCAAATATGACGTTGGAAGGAATGTGAATTGAAGAGGGAGTGTGAATGTGTGCTTTTGATTTTTCTCCAGCTGCTTTTGCATGAATTCATATTATTTCATAGATGTTCTGAAGTTGTAGAAATAAACGGGATTCTATGTGCATCTATTATTCATTATTGAGACATGTTCATGTCTGAAGTTACACTTAGCAATGTTATTTGCGCCACACCTCTTAGTATTTGTTTTCTCATGACACATTAATTTTTTCAAACAGGGGTAATTCTAACTCTACTTAAGTCCATAGTATTTTAGTTTGGTATAAAGGAGTATATTTTTGTAGCATTCTGTTTGATCATGCCTCTCTCTAATTATAAAAGTAGCCTTCATCACCTTTCTTCTTTATAAAAACATACAGCAAAAGCAAAACATAGTATAGAGAAGCATAAAACATAGTATACAGAAAAATAGTATATAAAACATAGTATAAAGAATAAAAGTGAAAAATATTTTTTAGTGAGGCATTAGGAAACACACATGAAAATGGAATCCTAAACATTAAAATTTCCTGGTCAACTGATCATTGAATTAAATTACAACAAAAATTCAGGGCATATCAACACTAATTTCATTAAAAAAAACTCTTACAACAAATCAGAGTGGAAGAGCTACTAAACCTCTTTTTTATGGTAATTTCTCAGTTCCTTCTCAGGCCTCCCACTTTCTGTATGCATGTCAGCATATACATGTATATTCAGTCCACGATTAAGAACTGTGACTCTGATTACCTTTACCTTGGGATTTAAAAGTCTCTCTGTAAAACATCTTGTTTCCCTTGGTTATGCCCTCTCACTTAAAACTTTTTTTTTTACCATGTTATAATTGAAAATAAATGAGAGACTAAGGTTTGTCTTTTTCTCTAGGTTAAGTTCCCTGGCAGACAAGAAGACTCTGGGGAGCCAGAGTTTGTCTCTATTAGTTAAATCAAGGATATTGATCATGACCTGAACATAAATTTCGTAACTTTTCCCTGGTGATAACTTCCAAGTACGTTTAATGTTCTTTAGACCTAGCTCACAAGAGATTAATAACTATTCTTTTTGGCAACTATAACTTTTACGTGAATTGTTAGATATAATGCATGGATACTATACAGAAAATCTTACCAATTTGACATAAGAGAATAGAAAAATCTTTATTTTATCAAAATAATACACTCAAATTCTGTGGCTATACAGTACACAATATATTTTCAAAAATAAAATTAACATTTCACAATATGATAGCAAGTAACAAAGGATGGTTATAATTTACTCCTAAATTTTGCTTATCTTTTAATATGATTTGAAAATTTTCTCATTATCAGTGTCTGTGTCTGACCTTCATGCCATAACCACCTGAGTACATTATACTGTGCCAGATAATCCATATATTCATTTAGATGACTCATTCCTTTCCAACCTATTAAGTAGCCCTGGACAGTCACATTGGCATTCTGATATTACTTTGCCAAAAGACATTCAAATGCCTTACAGATATGACTGAAGGGCCAATTGCCCATGTCCTTTCAGCCCTCATTAGCAGCTCTCCCATGACTCTGTTGCCCCAGTCCAGGAAGAAATCATTGAAATTCTTTATCAGAAATCCTAACTTTAACCAATCCTTTTTTTTCCACTCTCACAATGATTCTTATTCCATGAGATCCTTCTACTTTACATATTTTGAGTTATATAACTTACCATCTGTGAGAAAAATGAGCGTTTTTTTCTTTCTTTTGTGTCATTATAGCTTTATCTTGCTATTTTGTATATACAGAATCAAAATGATTAATAGTTTAATCTCCTTTAATCTCTCTAAATTCTAAAACTGTATTCAGAATAACCTCTCCATGCTCAAGGTACCAGATTCTGTTGTCCAAGTTGCTTTACATGTTATCAATATACAGGTTTACATAGTACTGACTTAAAAACATGAATAATCATGTGCTTTAATGTTGTTTGTATTTTTAACTCAGTTCATTCTAACCATAGTAAAACACTGAATTATGTGACTATTCAAGGCTTCCCCATGCATTTCTCCATGTTTCCATGTATTGCCTGGAATCTTGAAACCATCAGCTGTTCTCATACATAGTGTAGTGTTGGATAAAATACTGAGTACGACAGGTATGACAATCCTTGCCCTAACAATAACTGCAGGTGTTAAAAGTATCTTATTTTCAGTAGTAGACCCAACCCTGAAGCAAACATTTCTATTTTTCAAAACTACATGAAAACACTTTAAAACTTCTAGTCTTCAGATTACTCCTTTATTAAATAAAATATCACAGCACCATTGATCTGGTTTTAATCCAAATGGGGTTTCAAATGGCCTGAAACTTTTGTTCAGGTTCCCGTCCTCAAACCTACCTGTGCATAATCTGGAATACTAAAAGTGCTTAATTTCTTTTCCTCATACATTTTTACTGCATTTTATACTATTGAGATGTTGAAAAATCTTTGATTTTTAGACCTGAATTTGCACTTTTCTGCATTCAGTCTGCTTATCTTCATTTCAGATACACTGGTGATATTTCACACATTATATTACGTGACATATTAAATGCAAGGTCCTATTAGATTACTAATAATTTCCTCTTGTGAACATCATATAATAAACCAAATGCAATACCATATATGACAAAACCAAATAAGCAGTATTTTGCATTTTTGCTGACTGCTATTCTCCTTTCATTAATTCACACTGTTAGTTTTCAGACGGATTCTTTCTAAGACTCCCAAAATCAACAGGAAATTAAATACTTTATAGTTAACTACATCATTTTATTCTTTACATTAAAAAACAATTCTTACAATATAAATAATATTTTGTGAATATAATCACCAAATAATAAAGCCTATATTTTTTAATATTTCTGCAAGAACTCACTGAAAATATTAAAAATGAAAACTTCTACTTTAAGCAGTTATATTATTTAATCAGAATACAGTTGGCATATGAACATACAGGCATATGACATTTAGTTTTGTGTTTTACACAGTTGTGCACATTGCCATGTCTGACTAGGTAGTGGATTTTTAGAGAAAAATGTATGCGTGGTTTTTCTAAGCTGCTCATTGAAACGATGTCTACTTTCATGACTTTTGAGCATTATATTGAGCAAGAACGTGCTGAAACCTGCTTGAGTTATGTACCAACTTCTATCAAGTCATAATTAGAAACAGGGCTTTTTTCAAAAGAAATATTTCTCCTCTTTTTTCATGAGAATAATTTTGTTTTGTTCTTCCATGTTTGAATGAGTTCATTGATAAATAAAACAAATGATTTTTCCATTATGAGATTTTTGTGAATGCTAAGCAACACTTTAGGTAGAAATGCAAATTTCTCTTCAAGATTATGAAAACTCGTTCCAAGTTTTGAGAGTAGAATGCCTATATGGAAAAGGCCAATACTGTAAGCTTCAAAAGAGAAGTAAGGTGCACAGAATATTGCATTCCTTTTTCAGGATGGGATAAGAAAAATGTGATCTGCAGAGACTAAAAACCTAACTACACTCATTTCCCTGACTAAGCAAATAGTTTGAATAGCTGTTTCCTCTATTTGATTCATCCCCTTCTAAAGTGCGAAAACTCTATACTGAACTGACAATGTATGATGACAAAATGTGAATGTTCATCCCTGTTAACATTTTTTCTCAATACTTTCTCTCTTTGACAATATAATACTTTATTTTATAATATGGGCTGACTGTCAGAGTTTCTTTCACTCTTGTTTAGAATATAATGGTCTTGAAAATCCCCTCTGCACTCCTCCAAATTATATTAGATTTATAACCACTGGATCACTTAGACTGATTTTCTGGGAAAAATCTGATGTAGATTATGCATATATACATGTCTATTATGCAGTTCTGCATAATTTTTTAAACAAAATTTGTCAGGGCTGTATAATTTTTATGATGGGGCTATGTCAGTCACTGCGTTTTCTCACCTTTGGCAAGCACTTGTGATACCTACGTGTCGGTGTCTTCTCATCAATCAACTGAATCATTTCCTTGTTTTATTGAGTCTTCTTTTTTTTTTTTTTTTTTACTTTATATGTATGTGTATACCTACACACCAGTGCTATTTAATATCTTTATTGATGACATAGATGAAGGGATTGAGTGCATCATCAACAAGTTTTCAGATGACGCCAAACTGAGTGGTGTTGACACCCCTGAAGGACAGGATGCCATCCAGAGACCTGGATAGGCTTGAAAAATGCCTGTGGGAATTTATTGAGGTTTGTAAGAGGTTTATAATTTATATTTATTATAAATTTTATTATATCATATATAAATTTTATTTTATTTATAATTTATATTGAGGTTTATAATTTATAAGAGCAAGTGCTATGTGTTATACCTGGGTCGGCACAACCATCAGTATCAATACAGGCTGGGGGATGAACAGGTGGAGAGCAGCCCTGTCTAGAGGCCAGTGAGAGACATGGACATGACCCAGCCATGTGCACTCCCAGCCCAGAGAGCCAAACTGTCCTGGGCTGCATCCAAAGCAGCGTGGGCAGCAGGGCCAGGGAGGGGATTCTGCCCCTCTGCCCCTGTGAGACCCCACCTGGAACACTGCATCCAGCCCTGGGGTACCCAGCATAGGAAGGACATTGACTGGTTAGAGTGAGTCCAGAGAAGGCTACCAAGATGATGAGAGGGATGGAGCACCTCTCCTATGGGGAAAGGCAGAGAGAATTGGATTATTCAGCCTGGAAAAGGGAAGGATTCTGAGTGACCTAATGGTTACCTTCCCAGCGGCTGAAGGGTATGTACTGACAGGAAAAGGGGGAATGGCTCCAAACTGAAAGAGAATAGTTCTAGATTGGATATTGGGAAGAAATTCTTTACTGTGAGGTTGGTGAGACACTGGAACACGTTACCCAGAGAAGTTGTAGATGCCCCATCCCTGGATGGGGCAAGTATTCAAGATCAGGCTGGATGGAATTCTGAACAACCTGGTGTAAGTACCCCTGTGCATGCAAGGGGGCTCAAATTAGGTGGTTTTTGTTGTCCCTACAACCTCAAACCATTCTATGATTAGATGAGCTAGATATTTAAATGAATTATAGTATTATACATAAAAGTAATATATATATTATGCAGTTATATATGTGCAGGTAATATGCATAAGTTATACTTCAACATATTAAGATATATACATATCTTAATATATATATGAATGTATATATTTACGAGTGTATATATGTATACATTGGGAACACTAACTGTTAAGAGTATATACAACATTTTGGTTATGTAACATGATATACCATTGAAATATACACACTTTAAACTACAACTTTACATCATAAATATAACACAAAAAGGAGGTTTTAAAAGTATACAGTTATTGTTATTCAAATAAATCCTCCCTATCTTCATGTATCCATTATATTTATAAATTTAAGTAACGAATACATTTACCCAGGTGAATGTACATGTGTATAGGGTGAAGTGGTCAATAAATTTTGCATCAGAGGAATACACTGTCACCACATAAGTGCAGATTTACCTGAGACACTGTTATTTTTTTTCCCTTTTGCTTTCTTTTATTCATAATTTATTCAGTTTGGAGCATATGAAAGTGAGTTGCATATTTTTATATAATCAAAGTCAAATTAGTTGTTTTGTAGAGGTACCACCAGAATTTAATCCCATTTTAGTTTTAATTCTGGTAGATATTTTGCTCTGATAGTCCATCCAAAAACAAAATTTTAAAATTATTTTTTTCAGCTTCAACTTCATAGCATAGTCATTTGCGATGAGATTTAGAAGTGATGCTGTTCCCTTGCATCTCTGTGAAGTTAAAAAATAAAACAAAAAAACAGGTACTAGTTCTCCAGACATTAAAAGTGAAAACCTCTTGGCAGAGTTCAGTGTGATTTGATGAACAACATTCAATTAGTTAATGACCAATTAAAACCCAATTCCAGAACATTCTTCATTAAACTACTGCTCACTTATCGCTGCAGTGTCTTATGTGATGGTGTCTTTCCTTGCTGCAACACTTCAGATTTGGGCCAAGTGTCTTGTATAGTGCAAGGTCCTGTCCTTGTTAGACCATTGCTGTACTTAGGCGCATATTAAAAGCCATAGCTCTACTGTTATGATCTAATTATTAAAATTATTAGCAATACCTCTGCCCAAATTAAGGAGCAAATGAGACCACATGGCAGTCAAGATTTTACCTAACCTTAACTTTAATAAACGAAAGAGAGAGAGAGACAGAGAGCAGGAGAAAAAGATAAAGAAATAGAAAAGAGGTGGGGGAACAGAAAGATAGTGACAGGACAGATTAAGGAAAACGTCATCATTCAAGATCTCAATGATGTCCTGGTTATCCTCTTCATCTGACCTTCTTGGTGGGGACGGTCCCCCAAAAAAATATAGTCCAATGGATTAATATACGTTTAAGCCAAGTGGGGATGTCCAGAGGGGGGACAAGTTTGACACAGTCTCCTGCAGCAGACTCTGGACCTGTTGCTTCACTTGGCATCATGAACAGTCCTGTGGTGCAAGGCCTCAGAAATTAGTCTGGGGGCACGTTGGGGGTCTTTGATGGATTTTGAAACCCCCTCAGCTGCCTCATGTGAATGTCCCATGGATGTGGCCTTCCTGGGGTGGGGAGAGTTTTACAGTTTGTGTGAGGGAAGATGGATGTTCACTCGCTCTGAGCAGAGGTTATGCCACACACCCAAAACTCTTCTCCTGCCCGCCCTGGCTGGGGGGGAAGCGCAAACCTGGCCTGAGCAGACGGGCCTCTGGGCTGTGGTCTCCCCCACCCTGCACCTAGCCAGGGATGATTTTCAGGACAGCTGCTGGATTTGGCTTTCTTCTCCCCCATTCTTCTCCCTCAGCCCTGTTTGCTTTTTCTTAGACATGAGATGATTGAATAATAGTGTCACTTTTATCTTATCTTAAAATTCCCTTAGGTGTCTTACTTCACAGTCCAAACTTTCCAGCAGGAATCTTCATGGACAGGTGGGCTTTGGTGGTCACAACTTCTTTATAAAGATTACAAAAGTCCTTCATAACAATATTTAAGCCATGAGCCATAACATTTCAGTCTCTGACATCTGACATCTACACAGACGATATCCTCTACAGGCAATCACTACAAAAATATTCTGACTGTGTATTTCAAACATTATGGAGAAGCAGAAGATTTAAAATTCAGGTGCATACTTTTATTTTCTGAAGTATTCCTCCAATTTTGGGCTACCGAAATGTAAACATAAAATACTTGTATTGCAGGATATAGTAGGAATATTTCTGACTTGGTTTAACTTGTTTTAAAATTTCCAAAGAACACTTTATGTACAAAAGGTCATTCAAGCTAAAGCTAAAATTAGATATGAAGTTCATTATTTCTTAATTATTTTTTACACATTAATCCAACTAATCCTAGAATCAAGTTTTGTCTTTTCCAACACTGAATTATGCATAATGCAAAATGATTTTAAGAATACTTTCAGCAAGAATTAGTAGAGCTGTCAGATCAGATGCCATTGTTTTTGCTAAATGGAATTGAGATTAGTGGTCTAAAAGATGTGTAGAGTAGGATCTGTATCATGGGGCAGTTTTTCCAGTTGTTTTAAGAACTGACAGGACTTGGTGCCTGGACAAAATGTTTAGCAATGTCCCAAGACACCCATAGTCAAAGCAATTCAATCTGCATTCTTGTTGTGCTGTGAGCGGTCATTTCCCCAGTGCTATCAGGCAAGTGTCAGCAGCGACAGCTTTACGAACCATGAACTCCAGTGGAAAAGTGCAGTTACTTATCTGGCTTCATCGCTATACAGGAAACTTACAAAAAAAGTAAGTCAGGCATTTCCAAACTCTCTATGTTTGTATCAAACTATTCATGGAAAACCTTAGTAGCTTTTTTCCCTCTTTTGCACCCTAAATATTTGTTGTACATTTGTTCACTTTATCAAATAGTGCTCTGCTGTAATTACTTGATCTGAAATATCCAGTAACCCTGGCTTAAGATGCTCCCACTTTTCTCTCATTTCCATACCATGACTATTTGTTGTACCATCCATACTCTTTGTAGCTCCTTAACCAGACACATTTTGTCGGCAGCAGCTACTAGTGAGTCATTTGGTGAGTGGGAACAGTAAACTGATTCAGGTTTTAAAATGAGTAATCCCACCTTCTGTCCCCATTGCAAGAAGGGCATGGAATATTTTAAGCTAGTATTTCCACCAAACTCTTCTTATCTTGAAATCACCTCTTGACACTCCCAGGTTTTTGATCCTTTCGATAGTTACATTTATTTGGAGAAGATGAAGAGGCAATTTTAATTTGTTTTTAAGAAGGAAGCTGATGAAATGAAAAGAAATGTTTAATCATGTAAAATTATTTCAAACACCTTGAGTACTGTAAATGGTCAAGTAAAGATACAAGTCAGATGGAAAGGTGCAGAAATAAGGATTCAGTGACACATTTCTGAGTCACATACACTAAAGCTGCTCTCTTCTACACAAAACATCTTTTGTTGAGCTCTACTGTAGTTTGCATAAATTGCTGAATTTGTAGCTAATTATTTGATTGCATACAAAGTGTGAATAATGGGTGGTACTATAAACACACAATGTTTTGATTTCCCTCCTAGGAATAAGTAAAACTAACAATGGAAATAAGATATTTGTAAAAAAAGAAAAGCATGTAGGAAAGATAAATACATATTTGTAACTATGATGGTGTTTCTACGTTGTCTGACATCCACATCTTTGGTTTTGCTTACTAATTGCATAAATAATTATACTGAACCAGAAATTCCAACAAAACATCACTTTCATCTATTTCTTCCAAATAGAAAAGGAAGTCAGTATATATAAATATTCCCATTCGATGAGATGTTTCTCATTTTACCCATGACAAACAAGCTGTAAGAAGTTTCTGTGTGTTGCAATAATTAAATTATAAAGCAGCTACCTTTAAAGACAAGATATCTACAAATAGCTCCAATTGCATTGTAAATATAAGAGGAATTTACACACGTGCTGCTAATGGAAACCAAATTTAATATCTTAGGGTGTTTGGACATTAAAATGAAAAATATTCCAAATAATCTTCACAAAAATTAAAACATCAAAGAATTAAATATGTTTTATAAATCACCTTTATGATTCACCATAAATGGAGGGTCAATGTTGACTATCACAGTGTTTTTGGAATCAATTTTAATCTCAGATACAGTTCCATCCTATTTTTTATATATATATAGATAGATGCATATATATATAATTTTTTTAAACTTTCCTCCAATTTTACTAAACTAAAGTTTAGTAAAATTACTTAATAGGTTATTGTAAAGAGCAGGAGACAATCTTCTGGCATTAAAAAAACAGAAGAGATTCCATTCAAATGGAGGAATAAATCTGAATCTTTAGGTCAATATATTAAATCAGGTATAAAAGAAAAAGTTGCTAAATAAGAACAATTGGAAGTCAGTGCTGAGGAGCTCAGCCTTGGAAATTGTACTGAAATTGGGACAATTTACTTTTCAATGGCAAAATCCTTTACTTCCTGAAACTGAACAAAGTCGTAATTTTTGCTCCAAGAAATTTGTGAAGATCAAATCATACCATGAATCACTTACTGAAATTGCAAAGCAATAAATAATATGACTCAGGCTTCATTTGAATATCTGTTCCCTAGAGGAAATGGTTAGAGTGCTGGACATCTCATCTGTTTTTTGTGTTGGGGGTTTATTCCCCTACAATTTTAAAGACATAAATTTTCATATTTTTCATGAAATTTTTTCATGAAATATTATTTTTCATAACAAATTATAAATTCACAGATATTCATGAACACGGTTTCCCTAGAAAAGTGATTGAAATCTCACCTTTCATCCTTTTTGACCACTTTTTTTGTGCTGCTATCTTCATAGCAAATTTCACCTGGGATATGTCTACAATGTCTACCAATAATTTTTAATCAAAAATCTCATAGTATTTGAAATTGTTATTAAGGTGTAAGACACTGCTTTTTTCCTCATATCTATTTTAGAAAGTGTGGATTAATGAAAAAATTTAATAAAAGTCAGTTATGGTATTTTATACTAACTAAAGAAAATATTTTGAAGAGAAGAGCAGTGAAGTGGAAAGACTTTAGACTATAAATGTACATATATGTTGCTTACTTTGCTGGTCCCCCAATATGGAATATGTTCATAAACTGCATGGTTATTTAGTCTTTGCTGTGAGTGGAAATAGTTGTCAATGATTTTTAGATTAAGATATGATAAGAAAGGGTAAGAAAAGGTAGAGGGAGTTCAGCTGGGCTCTTTGAAACCTTCTAGTTATTTGTGCTTCATAAAGTTCCTATAAAAATAACCAAGGTCCACTCCAAGACTTCTGTGAGATGTGAGGTCTCATGGACGTAATGCAGCTCTCTGGTTACTCCTGATTCATAAGCTCACCAATTTGGGTGGACACAATACACATACCATGCTCCTGTTAGTGTAAAGGTAACATTTTGCATCTTCAGCGCTGCCCTGGTCTTCTACTGGTACATCACTATGTATGTGCAGCTATTTATTTCTTAATGTATTCTATTCAATACATGTATATAAAAGATGCATTCAAGACATATAAGATTAGTTCCAATTACAATAGAAGCCATTTTAAATCATTGTCTATCATATTTTAAATGAGATCATGCCATTTTTAATTGAACATGTATATAAGGAAGTTTGTTTATTTTTTAATGCATATCAAATAACTACTAAATATCGAAGTGGTCTATGCTCTGCTTCAAAAAGAGGCAGTGGTTATTCAAAAGAGAGTATGTTTCTCTCAGCTCTATAGAACTTAAACTTACATTTATGGTTTTTTACCTTTGTAATTCATAAGAGAAGCTGAAATCTTGAAAGTTTTATATCCCTAATATTCTATATACTTTATATTCTACGTAGCTTTGTGATTGGAAGAAGAAATAGTAGCATAAAATACACAACTAAGGCAGAAAACTTTCAGATGTATTGGAGAAAAAAATCTATAATGAACTATAGTTTGGAAATGCATGGCTCCAAAAACGTGCCATTTACTGAAAACATCTACTACAAAAGTTTTATATCATCCTATTTCTGTATATTTCTATATATTTCTATACTTGTGTTCAGATAGGTTATTTTCACTAGGCTAGACAAGCATTTGGAGGCTCATCTATCAGTTTTGTTTCTTTGATTGGTCACAGGTGTAATCCAAGGGTAGTGGTTTTCCATATAGATGCATGATGATGTCTTAATTTCTGTGTCAGAAGTTAAAATTAAGCCTCCATCTATACATGGAAAACTTCATAGTGTTTAAATAGAAATCTTGGTAAAATATTTACATGTGAAGTTAAGTAAGCAGTTCTATTTTTAGCTTTTTTTGTTTTTCTCTCTTTTCTTGTCTTTTCAAATATTACTTTTTTAAAATAAACAGTTGTAGAAGAGTTTCTGGAAATGTGGCATGTTGATGGTGTAGCAAAAGTAATACAAGTCATCTCCAGGCTGCTTCTGTGCAGGAAAACTGCCAGTGCTGTTTAACGATCAGTTAATGGTTGGTTCATGTACAGGTTCTCAGCAACAATACTTACCTACCAAGAAAGACATGATTATAAATAACTGAAAAATTAAATTATAACTCATAGAGTTATGCTTGTTTCCCCTGATCCCTTCTTGCAAATGCATACATACAAATAGGAAAACACATCTCAAATTAAAATTTATGTTGCAGTCGTACGAGGTTTTAAGGGTTGGGGCTTTTGTTGTTTATTGGGGGTTTTTTGTTTGGTTTTTTTTATAGTCATCTTTTAGACATGATAGACTTTGTTTTGGGGGTCTTTATTTGTGGTTTGTCTGTTTGCTTGTTGTCAAGTACTCAATAGTTAATATACTCTGGAATGTAAATAGCTTGTCTGTCCATGAACTATGTTTAAGAAACTATGCTTAAAAATCCAGCCCTGTTTACCTTCAGAAATTTTAAAAAAACCACAACTGTACCTTTTTTTTTCTTACAATCCTACTATAGCTTTCTTATCTATCATATTTGAATTACAGTTCTAACATAGTTCTTCTCTCTCAACATTTCAATGGGAATGACTGAATACAAATAATACATAAATATTTTGTTCTTTAAAAATATTACCCTGAATCTCCAGCCTAACATTGACAGGATGGCCTGTGTGGGGATATTGTCCAAATAGTTTAAGAGCAAACACATTTGTTTGGATGTGATCTGTAGAGGTTCGGAAGGCCCAAAGAGGCTCCCATAGCAGGAGGAACATATCAATTTTCAGAAGCTCAATACATCAGATTTTTCTGTAAGCAGCAGAAATGTCTGGCTAGGGGAGAAATAGACCTGAAATCACTCAGACAGGGAGGATTAGATTACAGCTGTTCAGTTGTAATTTGCAAAATTTATCCTCTTCTATGAGCTAGAAAACAAAGAATCTAGACTTGAACTTTGTAGTGTAATTGATGCAATGCAGCCGGTATTTTTCCGCGGCTCCAAGTGTCTAAATGACTCAGATATACACTGGAAAACCACAGAAGGATGGATGAACAGTTAAAGGCTTCCTTTTAGCACCTTTGGGACAGGAGGTTAGAAAGTGATATTCATATTATACATGAGGAAAGTTATAGAGATCGGCCTGGTCATTTATGATGAGATTAGCTTGAAAAGCAACCTGGAGGAAATGCATGCAGTAGTAAGGGACAGTTGGATTACAATTTTTTCCTTGTCGTGTGCTTCTACAGGTGCCGAAGTCTGTTCATCACTATAAAAAATTTCTGAAATACCAGTGAAGTACCGTAGTGGCATTACTGATGCTGCAAAAGAGTTCATGTGTTTCTAAAGGTAGATGTTTAGGCAAAAAAGCAGAAATTTCAGATCTGTGACTCTTGAAATAGAGAGGCATGCACTGGCTCATTAAGAAGAATCAGAGGACCTAAATCTATACTTATATCGCAATATGAATATCATGAGGAAGTTTAAACTAAACTAAAGAGAATGACAAAGTTTTGTCTTGTGGTTCATAGCTCTTATAAAAAAGCCATCTTTTTCTACAGGCACCTAAATGCTGTTTTAAAGACACTCCAGCAGTTGTTTAATGCTGTTTCATAGTATATGAAATAATCTAATTTGCATATAGATTAAGAATCTATTTATGGCATCTGTGTTACTACAAACAAATGTGGGGCTCACAAAATCTTTATTGTATTTGTTTGGTGCTGTTCGATTTCTGTTTGCTTTATAATCCCATTAATGTAGCCACTTTAACATATGGCATATATCAAACATTTCTTGCCAAAATGGGCTGACTTCATGAAAAATCTTATCAGTAGTCAAGTGTTAGGTTTAATTACTTAATCTAAATGTACTTCAAGACTTAAAATATTGGGGCATCACATTTTGCAATTCTACTGCCTACTGGAGAAAAATCAGACATATGGTCTCTATTGTAAAAGCAGTCACAGTGTCACAATATTAAAACAAATATATAAGCATAGTTATATGTAAACCAGGAATGCATTTAACTTGTAGGATTCTTTTTTAAAAGGAGGAAAATAAAAAGAAGGCTTCAGCTTTGAGATTGCTACATTTTTAAGGTTTATGCTCAACACTGAAAATTAAAGATTTCAGCTGTTAGGATAATTACCTTTGTATCCTGAAGCCATTCTTTTAAGTAAAATGTTTCTGAGGAGTCCATTAGAATGATGTATATGTGGTAACATATTCTCATTGCTAGAGAATGAAAAGAAATTACTTGCAGGATTTGTTATCAGTACTCGATTTGATTTGATATTTTTTTCTTGTCTTTAATTTCAATGGTTTAGTACATTTTTAAAATTTTATTTTATTGTTTCTAAAATATAATTGTTTTTCATATAGTTACTTTTTAATTTGATTTCTTTAGCTTATTATACCATGTGTTCTATATATTCTCTGTTGGTATTCCATACTGCATGTTTCATTTTTATTCCGTTTTCTACTAAACATATATTTTATACTGTTTTCAGGAATTGCTGTTAATGTGTGAAACTCTTAACCTTTTAATTGGCTGACTTTGAGATTTAATGGTTCTTACTTAATATAGAATTAACATAGGTTTTTGCATTTAATATAGAATTAATAGATAATCCATCATCATTTGTGTAATCTCTTCTTGTTTCAACTCTGTGTATGGATATATTTGCCCAGAAGAGCCTAAATTTGCTATGTCTCTAAATTAAGAGAAGAAATTAGTATTTAAAAAGTGAACATAAGTTTCTGAAGTTTAGGAGAGTTTTCTCAACAGGGAGAATGAGGCTGACTTATAGTCAGCCTACATGATGGGGCATGGGCAAGTATGCAACAGTAGCTAGGAGAGAGGCATGTGCAGGAGCTAAACTGAATGAAAAACTTCAGCTGAGAAGACTACAACTAAGGCACTGAGTCTGAATATGCCAAAGATATACTAAGGCTGCAGTCATGTAGCCAAGGGTCGTATTACAATTCATACACAATATACTGAAATAATACCGTCTTTGAATTATCTGAACTTCAAACAAGTGAAATGTGTGTTACTATGATGGCTTATTTATTTATTTAGTAAACAGCATACTTAATAAAAGTAAATTAATTTTTTATAAGGTTTTTCTTTTTTATAAATTCTAGAAATTTATATTCTTTTCCAAGTTCTTTTGCTTAGAAGATACTGTTTGCCTATATTCTTTCTTCAATTTATTAAGAAATGCAATTGCTATGTGATGTTTTTCTGCCTGCTTGGTCCCAAAAGTAAAACCCGTTTCATGAATTCTGTAGACCACTTAATTCACTCTCGACTAACATCTAGCCAAAAGAAAGCATGAAGGATCTGACAAATGATGCCATCTTTTCAATTCCACGAGGGAGGACCAAGTGGGTTCAAACAGAAGTTAGGGAAAAGCATTCATCTATCCCTAACATATTTAGACAGGGAGATCTAGAGCATGAAGAATATGTAGGTTCCTTAGAGTGATGACTAGCTGTCATCATAGTGGTGTGAAAAGCAGAAGAAGAGTGCTTTAGACGATTTGAAACTTTCTAGGCAATTTAATTTAAACTCTGATAATTTGGATTGAGCAGACTCCATTTCCTGAGAGAAGTTAGGAGTGGATAGAAGAGAGAAAAACCTAAAGGAAATAAAAGAAGGGGAAAAAACTCCAAAACCCAGAAAACCCCATGCCGAAAACACATCCCTCTTTTAAAACCACCAGCTGGACTATTTTCATAGAAAAAGAGGCAAAGATATTTTTTATCTTTGAAAGAACTCTGATTATGATACTTACTAGGTGATGTACTGCTGCCCTCAATAGTTCTTAATTGCAGTCACTGTAAGTGTCTGAAATCAGGGCAGTACCTTGTTTGATGCTCATGCCTATGAAGTACTTCAAAACAAAGCGGTTACAAACACAAAACCTAATTGCACCATACTCTGGTCATCAGGAAAAATGCTCTTCTCAACATACATGCACATACCATAGAGAAGATGTGCCCTATCACATTTCCTCCAGAAATATGCTTACTAGAGAATAAAGAGAGGAATATTTAATTATTAATTATTAAAATCAGAGGAAATCAGAAACACCAAAATGGAACCTTGATGTCTTGCAAAAAACATGTTCTTTAAGAAGGGGAAGACTGGTTTGCTCAACGAAAGGGTTAAAGAAGCAGCTACACAAAATGCACACAATGCTGAGAAGTGGATCATTTCATACCACCATCAATAACAATGCAGCAGTTTGGACCTGGCTTCTTTAATATTTCACATGAAATATCATTGGACACTGAGATGACAGACACAACATTTTTAGAGTAAACCAACAACTTCAAAACAGAGAGTCACTGCTCCAGATGATATATACACAGAAGTCTAACAAAGCTTAGCTGCGCTTTGACTGAGCCAACAACAGAAAGATACAGTCCCTTATTCTAACCAGCCTAATGGCTCAGATGTTTCTTAAGCAGAAATTTTAACTGCACACTGATTTCACTGCATCATGCAGAATTGTTGAGGTTGGAAGGGACCTCGGGAGGCCACCTGGTCCCACCTCTCTGCTCAAGCAGGGCCAAATAAGGTTAGTAAACCACAACCATGTCCAGATGCCTTGTGAAGATCTCCAAGGTTAAAGACTCCACAACTGCTCTGGGCAGACTATGCCAGTGTTCAGTCACCCTCAGAGTAAAACAAGTGTGTTTTCCATCTGATTCCATCCATGTTCAGATGGAATCTCCTGTGTTTCATTTTATGTCCATTTGCCTCTTGTTCTCTTTTAATTATGAGTTTAGCTACATATTTTATCTATAAATGTTATAAATGTTCCCTGGGAAACATTAATTTACATCATTACACCACAACTTGCTGTTCAGAAATAATTAAAAAATGGGACTTGGAATACACTGAAATAATGAAACATACCCACTATAGTGTCTACAAAGTAAAAAAACAAAAACAAACCATCTTTCACTCAGTTCTTCATTTGAATTGCAGATGTCAAAAATATAATGAATAAAAGAAATTCAGGAACATGCTATATTCAGACTTTCAGAAGTTTGCTCATTTGGTTTCATACAGAAAAGAAGAAAGAAAGCAAAATATTGATGGAAAGAGAGGTCATGAAGATATAGATATAACTATATATATAGAAAGTACATATAAAAGTATGTAAAAAAACACATTTTAGTCTATGCTGCTAACTACGTCTCTTAACATGTCCAGGTCAAAACATAGAATCTTCCTATAACAACCAGGGTGAAGAGGTTTTCAAAAACAGTGAGTTTCTATAAATCCTTCTGTGGATTGTTCAGTTCAAAGAGATTATGAGAGGATTTTTAAAACTGTTGAACCATTCAGTGGACACAAATATCTGATTCTGAGAAAATGTGTTATTCATATGGCTAATATTCTGTGTATTAGACAAAATAATTGGGGCTGGGGTTTTTTTTCTTTTTTTTTTTGAAGGCAATAATTTTATACTTGGCCAAGCACCAGCAACTCTTATTTTCCCGTTAACTGGTGTCATAACTTGTATCATAAAATGTCACCTATAGACTGAAATTTTCTGCTTCCCCTTTTCTTTATTAGAAGAAACTGGATTTTCCTTTGGCCAAATACAATCATTATATTTAGACTCCTAGGGTGAAGCAGTTGTCAATTTCTTATCCTCAATAATACAGTCAATTATAGCATATATAGTAAAGTTAGCAATTTTTTTACACACAAGATGGAAAAAATGTCATTTCTTTATTGGATGCCATGTAAATATGAGAAGTTTTTACAAATCATTTAATATTTGCTAGAGATGGAGTCAGGCCAGAAAGAAAGAAAAAAAGAAAAAAGTCCAAACATAGAAAGTTTGTTCAGTAAATTGAAATTGAAGATTGAAAATGGAAGACTTTGATTTTAATTTATGTCAAAGGGTATCTTTAGCTTTCTTCTTTTTTTCTTTTTTTTTTTTAATAAAAGGTAAGTTTTATGAAATGTTTATCTTTGAAATGGATTATTTGCATACTCCAATTCTTGTTCACCTTAATCTTCTGATGTAATTACTGCTTAAGAAGGCTGTGTTGAAAATGTGGTATTATACATTTGAGAACATTTATCCTCATATATTACACTTAGGAAAGGTTGAAATTCATTTTCAGCAATGGGCACTTAGTGTACTGTGCAAACAAGTACTCCATGTGACCTTTCAGAGAAAATATAATACGTGATTGCTATAGTCATCCAAAGAAAGCAAAAAAACCAGCATATCCAATTCTTCACATATCTTTCACAATATTTCTTAATGACAATCTAACATCCTGTTCATGTCACCCTCTAGAATGTTAAGTCAGTCTCAGACACCTCCAGTTTGCAACTGAATGGTGTATGAGGTGCTATAAAAATACCACTGTTGTAATAAAAGACCTCATATATGAAACCCGAAACATGAATCAACATATTTTATACTCACAAGCTAAAAATCAACCTCTATTTCTAAGCTTTGGTTAATTCAGTCATCAAGATGTTCTAAAAACCCAGAGTGGCTTAAGCCCAGGATTTACATGTATAAACTGTTTAATGGATATTCCAGGAAAAAATAAATACTCTACCACAGTCATTTTCGTAAGTCCTATAAGGCAGTTCTATCCTTAACCAGAAGGAGAAAGTAGAGTCATTTGGGAAGTTTGCAGCTGAGTTTACAGACCTGTTCATCTGCTGAGCAAATTTTGTTGCACAGTCCAATTTATGATTCAGTACACAAAGTAGTCAAGAGCATAACAGCATAACTATCCATGAATAAGCTCACACTATGTCCAATTCAGCAAAACAAAACAGTCTTTCTCCCAAAGAAAGCTACACTATTGTATAAAGTATGGTGTTACCCAAGAGTGTAAAATTAAGAAATCGTGAGGAGAGAAAAAAAAATACCTTTGAAATAAGAGAAATTTCAAATGAGCTGTAAAATTAATGCAAATCCCCTTGGGTCTGATGTTAAAATTAGGCATTTGCAATGAAATCTCCCTATTCAACCTGATGCATCTGAGACAAGTCTTAAAAAGTCATGTTTACACAACAAATCCCATTAGTTTGTTATTGTCTGTTTTTTTTTTTTTCAGCAAATTGTGGATGTGTAAACATTTACAGATGATGGGTAGGTGTTACATAGATATAAACACTTGGGGATTTGAGGTGTTGTTGGTTTTATTGGTTGGAGGATGATACTGATGTTCCCACAATTTCCCCAGTAAATTAAATCATGTAGACTAAAATGAGGCTTTGAAACAAAAAAAACAGTTTTCCATTTTTTTCGGAGAGTGAATACTGTTCATTTCACTGATTAATAAGCTGAGTTGAACATCTACAAGAAACCCAGAGAATAAATTTCAGGTAAATCTCTGAAGTTTCCATTTGGACTTGGACTGAGTGAGCAGTGTATAAGACAAAGAAGGAATCAAAATGCTAATTGTTTTGCATGATTTATATAATTGTGAAGGGAAAATCATAATGAAATCAGGGTTCTGTGCCTCATCGGGGCTGTGAACTGATTTCAAATATCTCCTTTTCTGCTGTACATTGCCCTTTTATTGAAAGTGAAATATTTAACTTTCTGAAGTGTGTGGCTAATTCTAAGGGACTCTTGAGTGAAGCCAGTGGAGAAGTAAATGTAGAAAGCAAATAATATTTGTATGTCTAGTAATTAAGTAGGTAGTGAAAGACTAAATATATGAACTAAAATTTTTTGGAAAATCTAAAAATACACCAATTTTATATAGCTATGTAACAAAAGCAATTGTTGTGCATATTTTTTCATATCAAAGGTAGAATCCTGTGTCTAACTTTGACTTCATTATTTTCCTGGGTTTTATTGACCCTTACATATTAACTCCAATATTAAAATATGTCATAACAAAATACACAAAAAAGGAAAGTGTGTCCTTTTTGCACTGATTGACCTAAAAATAGAACAGTGTCCATAATGTAGTCACAATATACTCTTAACTGGAAGAACAACAGATTTAACAACTATTACAGGGTGAATATTTTTCACTTTTCCGAGGTAGTGAAAGTTTAAAAATCCCTATTATCAAAGTTCATTTTGTCGTGTAAGAATACAGGGGAGCAGAAACACAAGGAAAAAAGAAAATAAAACTGACAATCATTCTGCAAGGCTAGGAAAAAAAATTGGATGAGAATTTGTTTTACAAATCTTTAGAAATATTTTTCTCTCTTACCATCTGACTGTTCACATGTCTGTAAGACAGTTGCGTACTCTTGACTGTGTTTGTATGTAAATGACATAAAGAATGAAACTTCAAAAATAATTTGTGAATAACATAGTCAGTACCTCACTTCAGAGGTTTTTGCATGATCTTTGAAATAGGTATGAGTCTGCTGAAGTTATAAGAGCTATGTTATGTTATTTATTTTTGGCCAAGCTGCTCTTCCTTAAGTTGACTAAGTTCTTTGCTGGTTACATGTACAGTTAAAAACTAATATATGTCCCCAGATTCTTTCACTTTCCATTCAGCCATCTTTTGCCATATTTTTTTATTAAACTCTGTGTTCATGTTTTCCTTTTTATTTTAAAGAAATAAAAATAATTCTTAGATACAAAACATAGTACATATCTGTGAATGAATTCATCATACATTGTAGCTTTTACAAAAGTACAGTGCCAAACTAGTAGTACCAGAGAGGAACTTAGTGGAATTCAGATTACTATGTAATTGGAAGTTAGCTTGACAAGCTTGTTTCTCCCAGTATAATATGCACTAAAACCCCCTGGTAGAGGGTTATTTTGTTGTATGCTGCTTTTTTTAACCATATCTGTGAGAAAGAAAGAGTAGAACAAGTTTTCTTTCCTTGTAAAGCCTTCCAGCTTCAGAAACTGAGTGTCACTAGCAGTGATAGGAGAAACTGTCAAGAAAAAAATTGCCACTTGAAGCTAATGAATGCATATACTCATTTAGGATGTTTTGCTCACGACATAGTAACGCTCATTTATTGCCTTTTTTCATTATACCCTGCTCTTGTTTCAAATCCATTCCTAATAATCGAATCCCAAAGAAATTTTTGATTTTCCTGTTCTCGCTCTAACCTGGTGACCTGCCATAGCACTGCATGCTTTCCCAGGAAACTTTAAAGCTCTCTCTCTGTCACGGTCTGAGCCCCTAGCACATGGGCCCAGGTAATCCCATTCATACATGAATGTATATACATGGCTTGTATTCTCAAGCTTTGACATTTTTACTGGTCTATCTCTATACTCTTGTGGCCATGTGATTTTGCTAATGATATAAAATTTCTAACTCATATTGATCCTACCTCCTACTGCCCTTCATTACATCCTTGGATATCTGTGTGCTCCTCTTAGAATACATTAGTCATTCATTACTAACACCATAAAAGCCCTGGAGTCCTGGAAGAGTAGAGCCTTTCCTTTTACCTTTCTATTCTCTCACTATTAATAGATAACTCCCAGCTGCTATTTCATTTTTCTTCTGTCATGAAAGCTGTAACTACATGATTAAAATGACATGCAGCTCTAAAACTACTATCAATTACACTAATTAAGGTCAAATAGAATGGAACAGCACACTTTGTGGAAAACAATGAAAGTAATGTAAACCTCTATTAATTTAAGGACATCATATGTACATATGACAATTTCTACACATCTTATTATTAATTATTTTTAAGTAGTCTCTTATAATGACTTCTCTAGGATGTCTTTTGCTCTTTTCCTTCTGAGAACAAAAAACCCAGATGGAGATTTTTTTTTTAACCATGTAGGTAGAAATGACTTCTTTATATTAGAAAAATTATTTTCTTGGGTTTTGTTTGTGCTTAAAGAAATCTCATTATGAATTTTCAACATTTGCCTTCCCTGCAGCTACAAGGAAGACAAGTCAAGGAAGACTTGACAAAACTGAAATATGTTCTAGCTAGGTCTAAAATCTAGTTTTACAATGGAAAACGAATGTTTCCTCTCAGTAGCTGTCCCTCAGAACTGTCTATATGAAAGATACATTGTAGGAAATTACATTTAGTGGAAAGTAGTATATATATCCTAAGATAACTTTTGAATGAAATGAATGTTTTAATTTCTGTTTTCAATCATGTAAATTATTTTCATTCTGAATGAGAAAAAAGAAGATGAAATTCAGCTAAAGGAATTAAAAAAATCAAAGCACCAAACAATCTGACCTTAAATATTTCAAATTATTTGCTAAAATAATGATGGCATTTTCATCTCTTTACCTAGAGATCCTATCTAAGCAACAACATCTTCACTAATCTTTGAATAAGCAGTCATTCTGCTTAAATAGTAGGTGACGGCAAGGAAGATATTTTTCAATTTAAGGGATACTCAGAACTGGAACATATTTCCTCTCTTGGTATCAGTGTTCAGCCTTGACCATCACAGTACATATCTGTTTTCCTGCATGTCTGGGAGTAGGGTTCTTGAAGGCAGATGAAAGGAATTATTCACCATAGAAAGTTACTATTCACAAAGAATATCATCCTTGAATATAATAATCTTGATGAACAGTTCTTTAAATATAAACTATGGCTAGTTCCAAGTACAAAACAGTGTTTCACAATGGAATATAATGCCGAGTAGGAATCCCTTCTTTTTAAGCTTTTGAAGCACAATCATTGCCTTTTTATGAGAGTTTCTAACTAGTGCTTCAAGGTGTTGAATAATGCATACAGAAAGAGAATAAGGATGAGGGGTTTAAAAGAGCTGCTTGAGAGAATAAAGGATCATAGGCAGCAGCAATGACTCATTGTAACGCAAAATGCTCTGTAGTTAAATTATTCAGACTAGATGGGTGTTGTAATTAAAAGTAGTTAACATTTCTCCCTGATTACTTCCCAAAGAACTTTTCTTAATGAACAGGATCATTTCATTAAAATATTTTTAGTGATCAAAAATTTAGAAATGTCTTCTTTTAAATTTTTTCTAAGTGACCTCAATTAACCTACAGAGACATTTCACTCATAAGAGATGTTTTGATACATAGTGAAGGCTTCAAATGAAATTTTGACAGTCTTCTTTAATCTACAAAGACACAACTGGATTTACACAAATAAAAGCTGCACAAATTTAAGTCTGCTGGGGATTCAGACACACCTAACTTGAAGCCAATAACTAACATTTTCTTACTGATTACGTGTTCCTTATCGCCTTGAGGCAAAGCTAAATAAAAAGGTTGAGAATTTTACACTAGTTCTATAGATTTAGGAGCAGGCCTTCATCAGATAGACCTTCTTTCTAACTTATTTTTCACCAGTATCCCACTCTGCTTTGCACAGGTGCAGCTTTACCTTGAGTCCTATGTGCAGTTTTGGGTACCAGAGTGAGAAAAGGATGTAAAGGTGTTAGAGGGCATCTAAAGGAGAGCTATGAAGATAATGAAGGGTCTGGAAGGAAAGCCACATGAGGAGTGTCTGAGGTCACTTGGGCTTTACAGACTGGAGGAGTCTGAGGGGAGATTTCATCACAGTCTAAACTTCTTTGTGAAGGGTAGAGGAAGGCCAGATACTGATCTCTTCTCTGTGGTGACCTGTGACAGGGCCCGAGGGAGTGGCCTGAAGTTGTGTCAGGGGAGGTTTAGGTTGGATATCAGGAAAAGGTTTTAAACCTAGAGTGTGGCTGGGCACTGGAACAGCTCCCCAGGGATGTGGTCACAGCGCCAAGCCTGGCAGACTTGAAGTGTTTGGACAATGCTCTCGGGCACATGGTGTGATTCTTGTGACTATTCTCTACAGGGACAGGAATTGGACTTTGTGGGTCCCTTCCAGCTCAAGATATTACATGATTCTGTGATTCTCACTTAATATTTTCTATTTTTGAGGTTGGACTAGATGGGACCTGTGGGTCCCTTCCAACCTCACCCATTTGAGATCCTGTTATTCTGTGATTTCTGATTCTTATCTAGTTGGGAGCCTTTCAGGTAATGTAGTCTTTAAGCGATTTTAATGAAAAAATGTGATTTTTAAATGCAAATTTCAATCACGGCTTAAGGATGACATGGCAACAAAAATAACGATTGACAGAGATAGCATAAGCATAGGGGTTGACCAAAGGTCTGAAATGGCATCTTGGAATTCTGAAATAAGAAGTAAACTTTTCAACCAGGTCACAAAACAGACTTGGAACTTACCTTCACTTTTTGGTGAATCCACATAGGCCATTTTATTTCAAGTGTCAAGTTCAGTTCATGTTAGTAATTTCAAGCCAATTGAATACATAAAGGGAAAAAATCCTCAAACATCCATCTTGTGAATAAGAATACTGACAAGTAATATGAAGATTAATTTTTGATTTTTGTTTTATAAGAGATATCATTTATGTCAACCTTGAAAGTTCGTAAAAGTCGGATAGTTTTTATTGGTTTATGTTAAGGTTGATGGTTTTCTGTTTTTTTTTTTTTTTTCCCCTGGGGGCTTATTTTGGGCTATACATATCTTAACAGTTGCAAAAAAATGGACAAGGGAAACTCTAATGACAAGTCTCATTTGTATGCACAGTAATACTATACAGTCTATTTAAAGGCTGCTGTTTGACTCAGACAATTCACAGACTTTGTTCTTACCTTTTGCCACAGGGATGAATTACAGCCACACTGCAAATTTGATTGTGCACAGAGAGCATGTGGGAGGAAGCTGTGTAGCTAGAGGCTCAGCATGCACCTTACTGAGACAGAAACAAAATGACAAAAATACAAATAAAACATAAAGTTGGTAAAAACTGAAAACATGTATGGGACGGGAAGGGGACACAGTGGTGAAAAAACTGTGCTAAAACAATAGATTAATTGTTTAAAATAGTGTTTCTTAACATGTTATCATTTCAGACCTTTCATGGAAATGAGAAAAATGATGGCAAGAAAATTGTGATAAAGAATTCACTCATCTAAATAAAAATTAAGATAAACTAATTGAAGAAAACTGTTAATTTTATTGAAGGAGACAAAGCTGGGTTCATCCATTCAAGATACAGAAAGCAAAAATAGGTATGCAGATTAATTTTAAGTCAAAGACAGGTAGCAAAGGTCATACAGATTATTAATTTCAGAAAAGAAAAGATAAAATAAGATACAAACTTTATTAATTTCATCCAAAGCAGATGTAGTGTAATATATGAGCCATTAACTTCAATAAGGAAACTCAGAATAGATAATATTTATATAACTTTGTAATTTAAACTAAGGGAGAAAATAATCAAAAAAGGGACTAATTATTAACTGAATCCCAAGTAAGGTTATATCATAAGGTATACTTTAAAATCCATTTTGGGAATTTATTTAGATTGAAACAAGCTTAATGTAGAAAACATGGGTCTATGTTTTGGTTTAGCAGTGGGCGAGGGAAAATTCGCTATCTATGAAGTCAACACAGCCAAAGAGTGGTCTGTTTTGACATCATTTCAAGTAGCTCCTCACTTGTGTAGTATTAATAGGAAGAAAACATGTCACTGTGGCATAGTTTTTATGTCCTCAAAAAGCAGACAATTCATTGACCCAGCAATACATACAGAGGACTGTATGAAATTTTTATGCGTAAGATGTGCTTTATGGAGTGTATTGGTTTTGCACAGCCAAGTTTGGGTAGCAGCAGAGGGGAGCTACAGAGGTGGCTTCTGTAAGAAGCTGCCAGAAGCCTCCTCCATGTCCTGCAGAGCCAATCCCAGGAGGCTCCAAGATGGATCTGCGGCTGGCCAAGGCTGAGCCGATCAGCAATGATGGTAATGACTCTGTGACGACATTTTAAAGTTATTGCTCAAACATAATGGTGGCCAGAGAGAAGTGGGGTGAGAATATGTGAGAGGAACAGCTCTGCAGACCTCAGGGTCAGAGGAGAAGGAGGGGGAGGAGGTGGTCCAGGAACCAGAGCTGTGGTGTAAACCATGGTGCAGCAGCTATGCCCCTGCAGCCCACGGAGGTCAGTGGGGGACAGAGATCCACCCACAGCCCGTAGAGGAGACCTGTGCTGGAGCAGGTGGGCACATAAATGGAGGCTCTGAAACCCATGATGCGACAGGCTCCTGTGAGGGACCTGCAGACTCACGGAGAGAGGAGAGCACGCTGGAGCAGGTTTCCTGGAAGGACTTGAGACCCCATGGGGGACACACATTGCAGTGCCTGAAGAACTGCACCCTGTACCCAGACTGCAGCCATTTGTGAAGACCTGTTGCCCATGGGATGGACTTATACTAGGGAAGTTCATGGAGAACTGTCTCCCATGGAAGGGATCCCACACTGGAGCAGGGCAAGGTCTCCTCTGCCTCAGCAGTGACAGAGACAACCTGTGATGAACTGACCATAACCCCTATTCCCTGTCTCCTCACACTGCTGGGGGAGGAATGCAGAGCCCAAGAAGGAGGAACTGGTGGGGGGAAGGTGATTTTAAGATTTATTTTACTTCTCATTATCCTACTCTGATTTTGGTAGTGATAAATTCATTTAATATCCTCAAGCTGAGTCTGTTTTTCCCAATATAGCAACTGGTGAGTGATCTCTCCCTGTCCTTACCTTGACCCATGAGCCAATTGCTATATTTTTTCTCCCATGTCTAGTTGTGGAGGTGAGTGATAAAATGGCTTTGTTGGCATCCAGACAGCCTCAACCCACTGCACACAAACAAACAAAAAATCTACTTCCTGAAATTAATTACCAGCAAGAAAAAGACAACAGAATTAATATAGAAATAGTGGAGTATATAACTTCATAGAACCAAAGTGTCACAAATTTGCAAATGCAGTGAGATATTGTGCTAACAGTTGCTAGTGTACACAAATAATTCCTCGTTGTGGCTTTCAGAAGTAAGCAACAAGAGAGAAAATCTTACAGCAAAGTTCTAGCATAGGATGCAACTCCCACATTTTCATTTTCGTATTTCTTAAAGATTTTTTTTCTGAGAACATTGAATTTCAGTTTTATGCAAAATGAATCAACAAACACTCTGCTCTAGATATCCTAATGTCTACTTCAGCAAATAAAAATGTATATTATTATTTGTTTCACAAAATTAAATCCATTAAAATCTCAGCCTCACGACTGAAAAACAAACTCATTATGGAGAAGTCCCACCTCAGAGAGCACACGTACTCTCACAATCCTGCTGATAAAAAAAAGCTATATACTTTTGGTTTTCCTTCCTCGGTGTATTTTAGGTAATATTGAAACAATAAAACATTATATTGATTATCTATCTTCCTATGCTTCACATACAAGTGCAAAATCTATATGCAATTTATGCTCACACTCCATATAATTAAAATAACTGGGATTATTTTACCTCACAGTTTAGTTTTTAAGTACACATCAAAAGGGGAAGCAAATAAAATATATATTCTTTGCAAAGCTGGTTTTCAGTTTTTTATAAATTGCTGTTTAGTTGCCTGGCCTGAAGACCTTGGATGAAGTGGGTACAGGTCTCCTGTAACTCCAGTGTTCACCTCTCAGAAAGGAGAGTTCAGCTACACTGACATGTTGATGCTTCAGATACCCTTGGCCATCTGAAATAGTATTAAACATATTATTTAGAGCAACTCTTGTATTTAGGCAACTTTATCTGTTCAAAGATACCTATTTTAAAGCAATCTGAACTTATTTCTAGGCTCCAATGATTGCATTGATTAGCTTTGCCTTGATTATAAAGGGAGGTAAGACGCCTAACCCACATGCAGCTGCCTGAACTTGTTGAGTGTTAATTTAAAACTGAATCCCATATATGGCAGAAATTTACAATTTCAAATCATGCAGACAGATTTAAACTAAGACAGATTTAATCTAGTGGGCTAATGGAAAATTCCCCCCCAAATTCAGCTATCTTCTGGACAATGATTTGACCAGCTTTAATTACTAAAACTGTTCTAAAACCTAAGATGTTATCAATTTAACAGACTGTGCTTAATAAAGTAGTGGTTAGTGTTGTATCTTGTATATGCTTTTCAATCAACAGGAAACTGCATGTGGGCTTTTCTGAATAATAACTCAAATTACATCTCAGTGTTGTAACATTCAAAACATTATCCGTGATGGCAGATAATTATGATTTTGTCATAAAGGCATACAATCATAGAATCTTTGGGATCAGAAGGGACTTCAAAGATCACCTAGTCATGGGCAGGGACAACTTTCAACAGATCGTGTTGATCAAACTATCCAAGCTGACTTTGAATACTTTCAGTGACTGGGCATCCACTGCATCTCAGGGCAACGTGTTTCAGTGACTCATTGTAAAGAATTTCTTTCTTATACGCAATCCAAATCTACCATTTTTTAGTTTAAAATTATTTTTCCTCTCCTATCACTCCTACTGTTCCCTGGAATTGGTTTATTGAGCAATATTGAGTACTTGTATTAATAATATTTTTTTGTTATTTTCTTTTACTACCTTCAGAAACTACTTTAAAATATGCCTAAATGTACTTTATGACATGCCTCATACACCATATATAACTCCATATATTAATATAACAGCAATTCACTATCATTTTTAAATCCATCTCTCCAGTCACTAGCAGAGACTTCTGACAGCAAGCTGTCTTTTCCACTTCTGATTTTTAAAGCAATGTCAGGAGGAAGATAATGTCTTCAAGACTAAATCACTTAATATGTCATTGTCCTCAAGATCTTCTTCTTGTATTTATTATTCTCTTAGCAATCAGCACTGAAGATGAGTACCTTGCTTAGTATCTTCCTTAAAAAAATATTTTTTTCCTGTATTTTCAGGATGCTTATTTTAATAATGCAATGATTGTGCTAGGTATTGCTATACATGCTTTTGGAAGTAACCTTTTTGTGTACAAATAACAAAAATGTAGTTATTTGTCAGTTCGAGTTTAGCTTAACTTCTAACACATTGGAGAGGTTATTTGGTCAGTCAGCACAAAACCGTACCTCCATCAGTCACCTCTGCCTTTTTAGTGTGACAGGGTTTTGTAGGCTGTCATGCTAGCTGCAGAAACAAGCTCTTCATTCCATACTGGCTCAAATTCTCCTGATAAAACACCAAACACTGACATATTTATTCTGAATAATTTCCTCTTTGATAAACTTTCAACTGAACAGCTGAAAACGTTGTCATGTGAGGATGACATTCAGAAACAAGTTTAATCCCTGTGTGTATGATGAAGGGTTCTACAGCTTCTACATTATTATGTCATGTGATGCATTTCTCACATAATGTATGTCTTTTGTAGACTGTCATTAATATCCAGTGCCTTTAGTATTCCTTGCAAATTAGTGTTTGGCATGCCCAATACTGGAAAACTTCAAGAGATGGATGCCTGTATCGTATTTTGTAGTGATCAGGAGAGGTGTTCTCAAAGACCAGTATTTCAGATTTGGACCTATAAAAATTGCCTTTTTCTGCTGATTTACATGTTAACAGAATTTCCCTCACTACAGTAGAGTTCGAAAATTCTGCTCCAAAATGGTCAACGATCTCATAGGTCAAGATGCTGAAATGAACATTAGTATTCAAAACACTATTTTCAGGATGTTCTGCTCATTCTTTTACCCCTGTGATCCTTACTTTGGGTAAACTATATTACACAGCAATCACAGCTTCCAACAGTGCCTTTGATGTTTCTATTTGTGGTTACATTCACAGATAAAGTTATCAAACCAGAAATTTAAATTAAAATTAAAAGCTGTGAAGTTTGTATTTTATAATTCAGATTATGTTCTGATTCCTATGTGTGGAACTCATTATGAGTTTTTTCTCTTATATTTGTCCTTACCAAATATCATTTCAACTTTGAAACTTTAAATGCCTTATTTAAGCATCAATAATGAAGTAATTTATTACCAAAGTTTAATTGATTAATAAATACAAGACTTCCAAAGCAATTATGGAAAATAGGTGCTAAAGGGATGGTTTGCAAAATCATCCTATTTTATGTAGAAAATTTGTTTAACTATGTTCTTATAAATTTTGTTTTAGATTTTTTACTCTGAGATGTAAAAATTCTTCAGCGTTTTTGTATGAATACCGTCCACCTCTGGAATCATATTTTTAAAATGTTTCTCTGAAAGTTCCAGTTAGTGAAAAATTACAGCCATTTAACAGGGAGATGCTTGTGACCACCTTGTGACCAGCTGAATTATTGCAGTGACATGATCACCAGAGCAGTAGAAAATATTTCCACATTTCAGTAGCTTTCATCCTCTCTTTTACTCTATCCAGATGATATCTGTGTCATGCTCAAATGAAGGTCAGTCAGCTGACACTCTTCCTGATTTGCAAGGCTCTGTTTTGAACAAACATGGTATAACTGAGCCTGTGTGACAGGCACTTGCTCTCTGTAGCATGTCTGAGGCTGAGTGAGTACATCCTCATGGCTCTGCCCTTTCCTGTGAGAAGATTCTGTTGCATCCACAGCCACTTCAGCAATCTCTCCACTTATGCAGTGAGAAAGCTGAGTCTCAGATGCGTGCAACTTAGAGCTTAAGTCACTTTTTCAAAAGTGATTTAGCCTCCTAACTATGTAGACACTTTTATCTTAAACCTAAACTTTTCTGAAAATTTTTGTATTCAGTGGAAAAATTTAATCTTCACATTAATGCTTCCTTATGGAGAAGGTTGCAAATTCTTGGCCCAAGTAGCTTTATTCTATCATTCTAATCCTTATAAAATTTCCTAACTTTTTTTTTTAAGTGTATTAAAATAGACCCTCACACAGAAGACCCAAAGTAACAGCCAACTTACGCTGACATAGAGCATCGCCCCCACATACACATGCACAGAAAAGATGAAAGTCTTCTGACACTTTTCACAGTTTAGTTTATGAAATGAACATGTAACTTTGTGACATAGATGTATTTTGACATTCTCTGACGAAAGACCAGCACTTCTGTTATGACAATACTCTGATGAGCAGTGTGCTGTTACAGTCAGCTCTATGAACCACTCACTGGGATTGCAATTTGTAGCGAATCATCTGCTCTGAGATAACTGAGTTCAGGCTCATGCCATGCATCCAGCAGCTTGCCCTATCTTCACAAAAGTCTAAACTGCCTCAGACTGTTTTTATCCTTCTATCATATCAGCTTTTCTCTTCAGACCCTTTTAATCTACTTCTCTTCTGCTGCACACCTCAAACTAGGCAATGCTGATGTGACCTAGGCTGCCAAACATGATCTTGTCCTCTGGAATTTCACGTCTCAGAGTTGTGCTTTTCCCGTTGTGTAAAATGCTGAGAGAGTGGGTAGTTGCCTCTAAGCCATGAATCATGGCCTTGCTGCCTTGTTAACAAGTTACTGCCCATTAGCTGATCCATAACCATTCATGCAGGTACTGCTGCCCCACATTACTTAAAAAGGGTTTATCTTTTTTTCATTAAGACATAAATCACATTAATCAGTTCTGCATTTACTACAGTCTGCAAGCTCCTGTCCACTGATTTATAATTATATGTCAAAGGGTGTTGGTCAATGATAAATTTTAGGTAACACAGAATTCCTTTCTCCTCTCTAAGGGATCAGTGATTCCACTCCAGAAGTGCCATCAAAGACTGCACACAGAAAAGCAGCTAGGCCAAGTAATTTCCTTTGAAATGACTATCCCATGGGCAAACTGTTTCCATGTTAAATTATGCATTGTTTTAGTAAGCCTCATTTTAATTTACTGGGTTTCATTGACAAGGAAAATGCTTTCACATCTATTCCTGCTAATCATTTCGGCTGTGAGTGAACCCCTTGAAAAGAACTAAAAAAAAAAAAGCCTGCTGCTTACATTTTTCTGAATTTTAATAATTTCACAAGGCAAAAATGGTTATTAATTGTCTGTGGTTGATCCATACATATAAATATATCAGCATTTTTTAACTTAGAAATAAAGGTATTTGTTAGATTTTAGTAACATAAATAAACATTCTTTATGAGTTTGGATATAAACCAAAATAAAATAGACCATTATTTAGAGAGGAAACCTATTAACCTAAGTTTCCTTTAGGCAGATAAACATTTCCATTTCTATCAGTAAAATTTTTTGTACTCTTTAAATTGAATCTGTTAATAGTTATGCTGGGTTTGATGGCCTAGAAATTGAAGAATGAAAAACATGGATCTTAATGGAGATTCTTTCAAAACCCTAAAACGAAAGATTTTGCTGTTAAATATTCTTCTTACAGTTTACTCAACACTTGCCAAATTTTACTTCAATATTGGCGTTAATTAATGCTTATCTTTTGGGATTGTCTGGGTATTTTTTTTTAAATTCCTCAGGAGATAGAAAAACATACTGGCTATAAAATAAAAAAAAAAAAAAAAATTACTATGTTATGATTTTTCAAGTTGAACATTGCAAAAAGAAGTGACCATGCAAACAGAGCTGCCATCTTGTGGATAAAAATCTCCAAAGAACAGGTAGCTCATGTTGCCTGAATGCAGGAGGAAAAAATGCTTATAATAGTTATCAGGTCTACCTGACTTGGCATTCATCTCATATACAGGATTATGAGAGCTGTAATTTTAAGCTTACACAATCAATCTCTAAAAACTCATCATCTGACTGAGTTCTAATTTCCCCAAAAATCTTTAAACTTAGCCCTTCCAACATTAATAATGTATAGGTTAAGCAACACTGAAGAACTGCTTGTGTTTTTCAATTAGTGTTTGGTGCAGAACTATGTTTTGTAATATAAATAATTGGTTTAACCATTAAATTGATGTGACAGAAAAAATTGTCAAGCAATTAAATGCAATAATGATTTTGGCTCATGGGAAATATATACTAATAAATCTGAGTTTCACTTTGCTCTAGGACTTAAATATCCACTCTAGTTAGATTCTTCAACATCATTCATATATCGATTACTATTAGGTTATAGAAAGAAAAACAGATAGTTATTGAAAATCATTAGTCACTTCTCTTTCATTTCCTTGCTCTTTCCTTCTTTCTTTTTCCGTGTGATTTGAACTTGAAACCAAAAAATGTGAAAAAATATCACTGTCAACAGCGCCTTTATTGTCTGTGTCAGGTGTGAGAGCTGACAAGCCCTCTTCAGGTATGGAACCCGTGGCAAAATTATAGGAAAGTATGAATTCTGTCTTCCTGGATTTCACACATAGCCATGCGTTGAGCTCTTGTAACCTATTCAATACGTTTATTTCCTTGATGAGATTTTTCATATAAAGTAATGGCCTTACAGCTTTATTTTTTCCAAAGTGACGTGCTGCTACTGCATATTTAAAATATATAATTTGAATCTTACAATATATTTTCATTATTTGTATTTCAAACTGGCTATAACCCATGGGTGACAGCATGTGGAAGTGTGAAAAATGCTGTATGACTTGATTGCAATCATGGAACTGCCCTGTTATTTACAACTGTTACTTTGTTTAACCTGGATCTCCAAATTCTTCCATGTTTTTAAAAATACTTGTGATAGATAGTTTTTGAAACGAGCATGGAAAAATTGATAATTTATCAGTAAATTCATAAATATTTCAATTTCAAAACATTCATTAATCGTATATTACTGGAGAAAAAAAGACTTTTATAAGAAAATGCCAAATTTTACAGGCTATTTACTAAGAAGTACTTTGCACTAGTATTCCAAATTAGCATCAGTACTACATTTTCTAAGTTACTGCTTGGTTCAGAAAGCATAGGTTCTCTATTATCACTGGAGAAAAACATACTTATGGATGCTTAGACCTTGGTAAAAGTATGACACTCTACCACTAAAGATGGTCGAGCAGGTAATCTGTGAGTGATACACTTTTTAAAGGTCTAAAGCATACTCTATATAAGAATAAAAAGTGCATAGAACTTTAGTTCATCATTGTAAGATTAACTGGATATGGGAAATCCAATTTTCCATGCTGATTCAACTAATGTAATAAAATTTAGCATCAATGTGTCAGTTTGTTCTAGGCTATATATAACATTAAATATTCAGGAGAATATAACATTTACATATGATATATCTAAGTATACTTTAGCTCATCAATAGTTCTTTTCCTTACAGCTATGTCTTACCTTGATCATTTTGTAATCATACAAAAGCAAAAGTGACATTCCCATTGTCCAAATCAATCTTTTCTGATCTGAAATTCAGTTTTGTCACTTTTCATAGCAACAAATCTTTTTTTATATACATTTCCATCTGAACTACCATGTTCTCTGAGCAGAAATAAGTGAACAAAGGCTTTCATTTTGGCCTAAAGTATGTTTTGACTAATAGATTAGCCGCCAGAACCCCACACAAAACTGGTGTTTATTAAGTCCCCAGAATTTAATCTCCTGAGTCTCTAAAACTTTGTGAAAGAACCACAAGAGAATGACAGAGCTGTTTATCAAGTTTATTCTAGAAATCTTATCTTACATGTCTTTTAGATTAAGTTAAACTGTGTTTGATTGTATTTCATTTTTTCTGGGATTTTTTGGCTTGATGTAGTTGTTTCTTTGGTCTTATTTTTTTCCCCAGAGAACAAACTGATCAACAACTTTTTTTTTTTGAGGGATAGTGGACCATAAATAAACTCATGTGTTATATTATTTGCTGTAAATACATTTTGGATCAGAGTCCTATTAATCTAAAGAACGTATTAGTTTCCCAAGAATAAAAAGAAAAACTGACACAGAACAAAATATACAAATACAACATGTGGTAGAACAGATTTTTTGCTTTTTTCTGTAGAATAATCGGATTTTTTTCCCACTTAAAGGTGAGAGATTAGAGTATTCATTTATGGAAAAAGCAATTATTTAAGCACTGATTTGGATTAATTTTAAAGTTATCATGATTTATGATATTGCTTGTAACATAGCTAAATACTTAGTGCCACTATATTTAGGACATCATACATTCAGCAATGTATTTCATGCCTCATTTACTACAGAATATCTGGGCTGCTACATTGCATTCAAAGAATAACTCTGCATGTAGGTTTGTGCAACCCTATACTTTTTCCATTAGCTTTAAATACTTAAAAAGACACAATAATCAACCTAACATTGCAATAGTGCAATATCCTTGAATTTACACACTTTTCCCAAGGTGTGTCTTTATTAATCTCACGCCTTAAGAGGAGGCAACACAAAATCATTAAGAATGTGAGTTCTCCAGGTGCTGCATGCATTAACCTTTCCTTTAATACCTCTTCTGTACAATATTTTGATGATTACTGTCACTTAGTAAACAGATGATGAAAATGCAGTTACCTGAGGGTCTTGTTTAATAATTTAGGCAAATTAGTTTTTAGAATTTATTTAATTGCTACATTCAGTAGCTAAGCCACAACAAGCACCTGGTCCCTAAAGCAGGAGCTTCTTGTACAATCTCATTTGTCAGAGGGAAAAAACAAAAAGGAAAAAAAGGAAAGGGGGGGGAGAAGGTTAAAAAAAGAAAGAAAATAAATGAAAGGTGGGGAAAAAAATAAATGGAGAACAAAAAGAGTTAAAAATAGAAAGCCCCCACCTGTGTGTATGTGTGTAAGGACTAAAGAGCCACCGTGCAGTGGGCGGCCGGCAGTTTAGGGTTAAGGGCCGCTCCAGGTGAGGGAAGCCAATGAGCGCCCGCCCGGGGCCGCGCCTGACATCATCACCCCGCCGGGGAGCGCCCAGCCCGGCCGGGCCAGCGCCCGCCGCCGCCCAGCCCCGCCGCGATGGATGCTCGCAGCTCCGCCGCCAAACACAATTATCTCGCTTTTGTGTGAGGCCCAGGGATCGCTCAGGCTGCCTGCTCGCACACGGCGCTGCTGGATCCAGCCGAAGCAATTGTTTTCCCTGTGTCTGGTAAGAGTATGGTCTGGTTTGCCTTCTCTTTCAGCATAAAGGTGGTGTGCCTAACCTGGGAGGGGAATTGCTTTCATAGTTCAGAGGCTTATACGCCTATAATTTGTAAAAAGCAGATTTTTTACTGGCAGAAAGGAGATCCTTGAGAAAAGGAATGGTTTTGAAGGAAAGATAAGTCTGTGTCGGGCAAACTCTACTTTGCATTATGGAAATAAATAGCCTACATGTTTGTTTTGCTCTTCAGGTGAGCTAAGGAGTTATTAGGGTGACAAGACCATCACACAGACCAATCATTTAATACTTGTATTTTTTCCTTTCTTTTCCTTTAACACCTGTGTTTTTCATTTGAAATCTAGCTTTTGTTGATGAACAAAGAAATGGGGAGATTTAAGAAGAGGGAATTTAATGTTGTAACAACTTTAAAAATGTTCTGGAATACTTTTACAGATATCTATCAAAACCTGTGAAGAATATGATTTTAAAGTTTCCAGTTCTGGAATTAGTTACAGTTACTTTGTTCTGCTAATTTCTGTAATCTAAAGTGCTAAGAAACTGAGTCAAAGATAAAAGTGTTCAGTATACAATATGCTGGTAGTAAAAGACCCATCAGAGTTTTTTGTTTATATGTTTTTCCCATTTATGTTCTGAAGCTCCTCTTAAGAAATGTCTCATTCTGTAGTTGTATAAGTGTACATATAGAGGATGAAGAACAAGTGTTTATATCTTTTGCATTGTTGGCAGCTTTGTAGCTTGCACAGAGAGAGGATGGAGAGGGCAAGGATTCTGTCTGTGTAACTTCCTAGTTTTGCAACAGCATAAGTACATTTTAAAGCCTCTGAACCTATGTGGATTTAAGAGATTAGAAATGACACTGACATTGACAAATCAAATTCAATAAAGAATTTAATTGACTGAAGGAGTTCAGGGGCTACTGTATGAAGAATCCAATAACCAGTTTAACTAGTCAAGTAGTGTACCTGATAGGAAATAATAAATACCAGGATCCAGTTAATTTAAAACCTTGATGACATTTACTTTATAGTGATTAGAATTCACTAGGTCACTTAAGAACTCTTTGTCTTTTTGTCAGTAATCCATGATTATACGATCCATGATTCTACAATACAAAGTTTTAAATAATGACATATCTAGCGAGTACTACCAGTGCTTGCAAAGTTGAGATATACTGTCATTCAATTTAGCTATGATCATCTCTGCTCTAGTCACTATTAGAAGAATAAGTTATTTTCATCTCAAACACCACTGAAGACAGTAGGACTTCTCAGCTGTGTTATACTTTTGTGCTCTTTACCAGTTCAATCCTGTCTATGCTATGCCTGGTACTTACCATTGTTAATTCAGCTCTGGATAATAATGTGCCAAACAATCCCAGGCTCTTATTAAATGACATATCTATAATATGGATGGCCTTAGAAGAACATATTTCTGTTAAGATGAAACCTTTATTACTCTTTCTTGTCTTTTTACTGGCAAATTTTGCTAGGTGAGATGACCATGGCCTATAAAGGAGAGGACAATTTAATATTTTACTACTTCACCCTTTTTGCTTAGATCATTATTAAGCTTGAATTTATCTTATGCTAGTCTTGCAACTATGCTTTTAATACTTACTAATTTTAAAAAGAAACTGTTTTCACCTCTCCCTCAGGGTTACATACCTACACATTGCATAGGTCCATGTAATTTATCAATGTGTCATTACTAGGCTTCATGTCAGACCTCTCAATATTTCTGTTCCTACTCCATTTAGCCAAAATTCAGATATAAACAAATTATCTGTTATTTCTGCTAAAATACAGGATGATACATATAACATGGATGTAAGGCTGATTTGTTCCACGCTCACAGTGTTCTGATCCCAAGCATTCAAAGACTGCTTTTAATAAATGTGTCCTTTTATGTACCAATGAATGTTGCTTTATTAGATAGTAATCATGGATGTAAGAAATCCAGGGAAACTTAATGATATGATAATCCAAACAGATAGCAATCAGCTTCTTATAAGAAATGAGACTTTCTTCTTTAGTTTAACCTTTCAAAAGGAAGAGAAATAATTTCTGGTATGCCATTTTAGGGAAAAAAATATGGAGGGTTTTTTTTTTATTTTTAATCAGAAACTAAGTTTAACAGAAAAAAAAAGAAGAAAAACATGTTTTTTGGATAAGAAGTGTTGTGATCTCTTTTATTTTCTTTAAAATAATGTAGGAAACTGTGGTAATGCTAGCCCAAGGACTGCCTAGTAGATTGACCATTGCTTTGGAGAAGAGGCCCTCTAGTCTTCTACTTGGTTATGCTCTGTGAAGTCCATGTTACATTAATGGCCTGCTGAATAAAAGTAAGAATTAGCATGAGGTTGCTTGATTGTATGCATAGGCCATTTTGTTTGTCTGATTCTCTGTGAATGAGTCAACTTGAACATTTTGACAATGACATCAGGTAATAGCCCTTACAATGAAGATTTGAGTCATTCCTCCTACACAAGATACTCTCCTCTCTCATCAGGTAATTTTGAGAAAAGTGACAAAATGAATTTTTATTTTTTATTTGCAAAAATTCAATGCATTTAGTATTTCTTAAAGAAAATAAAGGTGCCTGTTAAGCAGAAATAACATAATAGCATCAATTTCTCAAAAAGTATCCATACCTCTAGTAGTAAAAACACAAATTGAAAAGAATCCTTCTTCCTCTATAACTTGCAGAGGAAAATTAGCCCTAGAAAAATACATATTAAAGTAGTTTTGCAATAGCACATTATTTTTGTACCTGGTTTCCATAAGCATAGGAGACAGAGGAGTTTTTTCATACTCCAAGCTTTGGTCCATGGGTCAGATTTTTGGTTCATCTAAAACAGATTAAAAGGAAACTGTTCTAGGATTTTCCAAATTATAAGAACATTCTTAAAACCTTGTGCTGCAAACATCCTCCTTGTTCATCAGTGAAGTCCTTTATGCGTAAAGGTGCCCGATGAGACCTGAGAGTCTATTTTGTTCCCTTAGCTTTTTTATCATTATATACCATTATAACGTTAAAAAAATCCTTTTCATCTATGTAGTGATGAGATTTTTTTTTTCTTTTAAATTATTCTCCTACTAAATTCAAAAGCAACAGAGATTACCGAGAGCATTTCTTAAGCAGGAGATGTGAGATGCAGATCTACATCCATCCCTCCAAGTCATTATTTTCCTTTGGAAAGAAATCCAGATGTACAGATGTGGAGAATGCATCTTGGATGTCCTCCAATAGGGCACCTGTCTGGATGATCAAAGGAACAGTAATGTAGATCACACGTTTGTCACAGAGTATAGAAACAACTTCCTCCTTTTCTCTCCTGTTTTGAATCTTCAGTGAGGTCCAGTGGATGCCCTGATACCTAATAAAGATTGTGTTAAAAGATTATTACGGTCAAGAACTTACAGTTCAGATTTTAAAGTAGTTTTGCAACTTTAGACTAGACCTTTTGCCTACATATAGTATGGTGCTTTTTGTTTCCATAATTTGTGTATTTCCACAAAGGAGTTTGACGTTGTGAATGCATTGAGGCAATCCTACATGGTTTAGTGATACGGATTTTGGTTAATCTTAGCCAGGAAGTTTCCTCTTGTAATCTGTGGAGAGAAAGAGGCATCTCCAAAAGAGAATTAATCTCATTATTAAGATATTTATTCCAGATAGATGAGCTAAATCACTCTCTGGAGGTGAAAATTCACTCCATGTAGACAACCTACTCAAATACTTTCAATTATATGTCAAACTTCCTGACTTTTAAATATTGTCTAATGAAGATCTCTTAGATTTGAGTAGCATTGAATCCCACAAGTAACATAAATAATAAATGAATAAACAAATAATTATACTCGTTATTTGCAGCACACAGGAGTCACAGTTTCTGATTTCTGCAATAGATGGACTCTGGACTTCATCTCTGCAGTGGCAGGAGTGTTGAATAGAGCACTTGGTGAAAGACTTGGATGTTCAACCAGTGTTTGCTGGCAGTCTTGCCCAATGGTATTTGCAAGAGATATAAAGGTTTGGGAAATGCAGACCTATCGCTGCATTGGGGGAAGCAATAGGGGGAAGCATGCTCCATCTCTTATGTTCACTCAAGCATTGTCTCCCATGCTTAAAACTTATAATTCCTCTCCCTGGTCATTTGTTTACCTGCTGTCAGAATCATTGGAGAATCTAGCTATCTCTCACATGCACTGCATATTTTCAAAGTATTGGTTAATTTTTTTTTCCCTGTTCCTTCCCAAAAGACAGAGATGGCACACAAGTTTTTTCTGCTGAAGGTCTTCAATTCCCTGCACTAACACTAGGGACTCCTCAGACATTCACAGTATTGAGCATGGAGAAAGAAATGTCACTTGTCTAGCCTCATTCTTTGGCAGCATCATAATTTGTCCTGTAATTTTGGGACAAATGGTCACAAATTTATCCTTTAAGTTGTCAGCCCATCCTTTTCGGTTCAGGCTCTATGCAGGGGTTCTTAAGAATCTTCTGAACAGTATAACAGTTTACTCTGCCCTGATGCAAAAAAAAACCCCAGCCCAGAATATTTAAGAAATCCTTCATTGGGCTCACGATTTTGGCTGAAATAGTTTATTGCAGTTTCAAAATACAGACACGTAAAATGATAAGATTTCAAACAAACTTGTGCCATACCTTTTAAATCCAGACGTGTAGGTGGGAATTACTGGATATAACTTTGAAATTTTATTTATTAACTATCATAATCAATCTCTTAATAAAATTTGGATTTTAGGATCTTGACTTTCTCAGAATGTTAACTAATTGAGAAGTAAAGGATTATGATGGAAAAACAGAAGGTGAAGAGTACTTTCAAGAAAGAAAACAATGTAAAAATCTTCTCTCTTCCTATTCCTTATAAATTTAAAAATTAAACAAAATAATGTCAAAATTTCAGTCAGAAGAGTATTTCTTGAATGAAACATAATCTCTTACAATCTATCATCACAGAGTAGTATTATATTATCACTTGCAAATGAGAACTATGGCTTTCATAGTTGCCAAGCTGTACTTATCCATATCTGATGTCCCCATTAATTTTTAGCAATTCTCATGTCACCAGTCCAGTGAGCTGTAGAAAATACTGTGGAGATGTCACATTCCTTGATGATTGCAGTTAATGCTGCTGCCCCTCTGAATCAGCATGAAATGTAGACACTTTTATGACTGAATCTGCAGTTTGGGATTTGATCATACTATTTATAGTATTGCTAATGGTCTGTAGCACTGACAAGGGGTGTGTTGAAGTCATTCCCTCAGTTACCCTTGTTTTCAGTTATAAAGGCAGAAAAGACATCTGGATCTTGTATTTTGGTAACTAGACAGAAAATAACAGTACAAAGAGGTCATGACTTTCACTGGTGGATGATTTTAATAGATTTGTTTTGGTTTTGTGTTTTGGTTTTTTTTTTTTTTTAATATCTGTGGATTTTTTTTAACCAATATTATGATCTAGGAAAACGGAACATATTATTTTGATCTAGTTTCCAGAAAGTCAATTTCAGTTGCATGGTAAAATGAAAGGAGGCTTAATGACATCTCAAGAAAGTAAAGTTGAACTAAACAAAAACAGCTGTACATGGGTTTTAAACTTACCATTTGTTACTATATTAGCAAAATGCAATTTTCTATTTTTATAAAAATACTTTAGAAACACTGCCTAACTTCTGAAAAAGAATGGTTTACTACCGAGTCCTCATTTTGTTTACAAATCCAATTCCTAAAATATGTTTTATCTAGCTTTTTTAATTTTGAACCTAAAAAAACCCTGTTATATACTCTAGAAAACAATATCATGGAAAAATCCTTCTCAAGGTAATAATGTTAGAATATTTAGGAGATTACCAGATTTTTATCCCTCTCTGAAAGTCTAAATTTTATCATGCCCAGTAGCTCCAAAATTATCAAGAATCCTATTTAGTGCTATAGTTCTCATGACTGCTGCTGTAACCAATGAATAAAGAACAGTAGGAATGATAGCATCTTGCTTCATTATTTCATCTTTTAATTCTCACAGAACCATGGGGAGGAAAAACACAACAGCAACAGCTAAGTGCATTAATGATCCCAGGCAACAGTGCTTGATTTCCTATGGGTTTGTGTCCCTTAATTAATTAACTACTTAGGTGATTTATACTAAGATTTCTTTTTATCTCTCCATATGCTTGTAAAAATTAAGCCATTCTTCTCCCTGCAGGACGAACAAGTGTTGGCTTGTGCCAGCTTGTTAGAATCAAACACCATCACCAGCATGCCAGGAGAGTTGTTTTCCCCCTGCCTCTTGGTTTCCCCCAACCCAGAGCACAGGGAGTAAGAGATGGGTTAATCTGAACTGCTCTAATTGGCACTAGATAATTGGCCCCCGGATGTCTAAGTTTAGTGTCCTCTACTCCATTCAAAAGTTCCTCTGTGGGGAAGAGCAATCCTATTTTCTCAAGAAAACAGTAGGTTTTTTAAAATGTATGGACAGTAGAACTCTATTACTAAAGCTCTGAGAACTTTCATCAGTTGAGGATATCACTGGAGAATGGATGCATCCTCTTCCATAGGGGTGCTGGAAAGCAGCTGGAAATTTGCAGGATTTAGAACAGCTCTATAGAGGAACTATAGAAATATTACATTTCATGGACACTGTGTTATGAGGACACAGCCTGTAAAACATGTCCAGAAACATGCTAAACATTTCATCTGTACTCTAGTATATCTTTTGAATTTTTACAGTTAGTCTTTCCTATGTACTAATTTAGCTTGCAGGACTGTGATTTAGTAAGACATTGAAGTAGGCTCTCTATCAAATTCTTTTCTACAGGTTCTCAGAAGTACCAGTAATTCATTGAAATCATTGCAGAGCAAGTAAAACTTCTGAAGGCTGTGGTTATCTAAAAAGAATAATTTCTTTGTTTGGTTTAGCCAAAAATTTCTAAAATTAAGCATTTCATTCCCAGTTGGGTAATTATTTCTCCCCAATATCTGATAGAGACCTTTAATTTGCTTCTAAGTTAGGAGCAGAGAAGAGAACAAGCAGACCAAAATCCTCATAAGGCTTGTTAACTTCATTCCTGTGACAGATACAGAGAGGAGGGATCTGTTTCGTGCACACCTGCAGTGAATTCCCTTCTGAGCCTAGCAGTGTTTCACCCTGGCACTGCAGTAGGCTCTCTGTAGCTCTTCTGAGCTACACTAAATAAATAGCTACAGTGACTTTGCTAAGAGTTTCAGAAATTCAAGAGTCACAAAGGATCATGACACACAACGGTATCATCATCTTTATATGAACAACCATACTTAATCAGACAGACAATAGGAGATAATTGATCAGGTTCTACCTGCTCCATGTCTCCAGATGCATTTAGAGACTAAAAATCCGTGAATTTGTACTGGATTCAATTTTCCTCTTGGGACAGTCTTACTCGTTTTCAGTTATTTGGTTACATTAGAAAGCTTGCTTTTAATGTGTTTTGTTTTGTTTTGTTTTGTTTTTTAATTTTTTTTTATTAAGCATTCCATGAACGAATCCTTTTTTTTTTAAGTCACATATAATATGCTCTATAGTACATCCCAGGGACCATATTCATTTGAAGTAAAAGCTTTTAAGCAGCTCTGTTCCTTTACTTAAACAAGATGACAGGAATCTTGAAATTAAATCATATGTTAAACACCTGAGGTCTGGGCAAACTTCAGTCTGAAGGAGCTGAAACCTATATAGTTGTGTTTATGGGATCATATCACAAACACCAACAGACAAAAACCTCTTCTTACCCAGCCAACTGAATCTGGGATATTGTACAACCACAGGAATACATTGATATAGGCATGCTGTTTATATAGGAAGTCAAGTAGCATTGCAGTTGTAGTATTCTGATTAATAACAAATGCTGTATTATTTTTGAATTTTATCCAGGGACTGCTTAGTACAAAACATACAGACAATTCAGAGTTGGCTGCAGAACCAGGGTAATTATGTTCCAAAGAACATACAGCATTACAGATGCCTTCCCTGGTGCACACCATAGGCTTTGTGTGCACATCATGACTATGTCCTCTTTCCACTTTGGGATGAGAGACCTCTGCATCCCTCAACCTCCACATTCCTTACTCCCTGCTGGAGGAAAGACTGGGTTCCACTGTGTACTACAGTAGTTATTTGGATCTGGATAACTGGGAACTAGGACAGTGATGCAAAGCACAGACTGCCCACAGGTAAACTCGTTGTAGACAGCTGTATGTGGGTCTGTATTCAACATACAGACTTCCTTAATAATCACTCAAAGACACTTAATTGATACAGACAGGGCATCTAAGATAGGCAATTACTATTGCTCACTAACCACCTGTGTTTTATGTGGTCTAATTCTTAAATTTTCTGACTAAAATAAACATCCTGATTTTGACCTTATGCACTATAAGAAATGTTGTTCAGAGAATACCCTATTCTTCCTCCTTCTTCCACTGTTTTGATCTCACCTTTAAAGTCTTTGCTTAAATCACAAAGTGGTACTTTTGGTCATTTACTTGGTGTAGGTTCTCCTACACTGGTCAGTCTTCCTTACCTATAGATCTATTTTACTACTCTTTAAATCTGAAAATCAATGAATATAGTTATTCTATGAAGGAGAGAAAAAATTAAGAGGGTTTAAATATATCTGATGTGGTGCCTTTCCCTTAGTAAAGACTTGTGATTTCACTAGTCATCTGCAGACTGGGACAGGGAAGAGCCTTTGGCACACATTAGGAAAGACTATTAGTTCTCATACACTTCTTTAAGCGACCATTGTCAGAGAAAAACCTGTAAGTTCTAACTAGATGTAAAGATGTCCTAAAATACATAGTCTCATCAGAAAGAAATTGGCTGGGGATATACTAATGGGAATGCTTTCTAAAGTGGTCATATCTCTCTGTAGTGAGATTTTTGGGTACAAAAAAATTGGTGCTGGGTTATGAGTGGAAAGTCTTTTTTCTCTTTTTGCTTCACCTGATTTCACCTTTTTTAAAGTTACAGACTATGAAAAGCAACATCCTCTTTCTTCAGTATGAAACCATTTTTACCCTGACTAATGCTTCTCTGGCCGACGTCAATGCACACATTTCCTTAATATCTGTATCCTTGCACTGCTATGGCCAGAATTTGTCAGTACAGAATCTCAGATTCTTGAATATAGTGCTGAAACTGACATTTTTAATTCCCTGTTGATTTCCTGTACAGGTTTTGTTTTGACTAAAAGTTTATTTCCAGCTTAGAAAGCCAATTGCTTCCTGCATAAAAAGAAGTGTGACCAGCAGGTTGAGGGATGTTATTTTCCCCCTCTACTTTGCTCTTATGAGACTTCCACCTGGAGTGCTGCATCCAGCCCTGGTGTCCCTAGAACAAGAAAAGATAGGGACCTGTTAAAATGGGTCCAGAAAAGGGCCACGAAGATGATCCAAGGGCTGGAGCACCACTTCTATGAAGAGAGGCTGGGAGAGCTTGAAGAAAAAGAAGGCTCTGGGGAGCCTTGTGTTACAGCCTCCCAGTACATAAAGGGTTTTTTTGGGAAGGATATCAAGAATGTTTACCAAAGTCTGTAGTGATAAAACATGGGGTAACAGAGAAATTATGGATGCTCCACAGTCCTGAAAGCATTCAAGGTCAAACTGGATGGGGCTTCTATCAACTCTGATCTATTGAATGATGTCTCTTCCCATGGCAGGAGGTTTGGACAAGTGACTTTCAAAGCAGCATTTCAACCCAAAACTTTGTATGTTTTTGTAATCTATTGAGTGTTTCTACCTCCATCAATGAAAGTCCATTGGATTAAGGTCATATACTCTGAAATTAATAGCTTTAAAATTACATCTTTTAGTGAGCCACCGGATGCTCATGTGGTTTTTTGGGTTTTTTTGGGCTTTTTAAAAGTAATTTTCTGTTCCACTCATTCCTCAGTACCAACAAAAACTTGCAAGAGTGTCTGAACGATATTAAGTTGATTATGAAATGATGACTAGAATGTTTACCCTTCAGCATAGCAGAAAGTGCTATGAGGGGGTCCTCAGTCGCTGGTAAGGCCCTGCCTGAAGTACTGTGTCCAGTTCTGGGCTATCAAGTATGAGAGGCATTAACACAGGGGACAGGGGCCAGTGAGGGGCCACAAGGGTGATTAATGGAAAGGGGCATCTCTCCTGTGAGAAAAGACTGAAGAACTGGGACTGTTCATCCTGGGAAAGAGAACGTCTGGGGGGATCTCATCAAAATATATAGGTGCCAGAAGGGAAGGTATAAAGAGGACAGAGAAAGGCATGCTTTCCAGTGGTGCCCAGTGACAGGACCAGAGGCAATGGGCACAAATCAAAACATGGCAGGCTCCCTCTGAACATCAGGAGGCACTTTTGTATCGTGAGGGTGACCAAGCACTGGCACACACTGCCCAGAGCATTTGTGAATCTCCCATCAAATACCATCTGGACATGGTCCTGAGTAACCAGCTTCAAATAGTTCTGCATAAACAGGGTGGTTGGACATCCAGATGTCCTTCCAACCTGAACTCTCATGTGATTTTGTGATCCTTAATCTTTAAGGGCCCCTCAGTACCACTGTTGCTTTTTGCTTAGGCCAAACAAATTAGAAGTATGATAAAAATTATGGAGCGTGAAGAATTGAAGCGGAACCAGATGACCCAGTGTGGCCGGTCCAACCTTACACATTCTGTCATTCTGCAGTAGTTTAGACTGGTAGAATTTCAGGCCACTGTCTCAAAGCTACCCTGCTTCAAGCTGCCTGCTGCAGCTGTACAAAGCCATTGATTTTGCGGGTGTAAAGATGAGGATCTAATAGTGGCTAGATAGATCAGTAGCAACACGCAAGAGGTGATCCCCTTTCCCTGATCATTTAGAACAGGGGAATGACCAACGCACCCAGCATTTCTTTTGTGGCCTGGGTTTCCCTGTGTCTAGGTTTCATCACAGGATGCATCCATACACAGCCTGTTACAGCGACTAAATTAGTCAATATAATTTTAGATTTGCTGATACAGAACTGAACATTCTTCCCATGATCAGCAATCACTCAGAGGCAAGGAACTTGACAGAATTTGGTTCATTTAGTACTTGTACTCTGAGCAGCATTGTGAGCCAAACCTTTGTCTTGTACAATGATTGATTACAAATCACTCATATCAACTCTTCTTAAATTTATGGCTCACTTACCCTTTTCTCATTTTTTTTCACGTTTGCTAAAACCTATTTTTTGTGATAAAAAGAATCCGTTAGCATGCAGAAAACAATAAAAAAGGATAATGACTGGTAAATATAGTTTAGTTTCTTTACAGCAGTTCAATGTAAGCATTAATGAGACTCTAACAGTAAATAAAATATTGTATCTTTTATAATATATAAATATTATGAATTTGAGACCTTGAAAAAAATTGCTTGAAAGAACTTGTTAAAAGAAAAATGAGTTGATACTGTTATTGTGACATTTTTTTTTTCATTTTGATTTGGTAAAGATTAGTGAGGTAATTCAGGCAGTCTTGAAAGAGTTTGTTGATGTTGCTTTTTCAGTTCAGTACCAGATTGTAGATGTGACAGCTCTCTGGTGGCCCAGTAAGGACCAACTTTAGTAATAGGGATATGTATTTCTGTAGCACTGCACTGTCTACTTTTGCAGCAGCAAGATTTGATAGGATTTATAAGATATAAGATATTCCAATTTCCTCACAAGTATCATTGCAGTATAGCTTCAGGTTTACAAAAATAATTTGGTCATCTGAAAATACTGCATATGTAATGCCAATTTTTGTGCTAATGTGAATTTCCAACTCTGTAAAATAGAAGTGTAGGTAAATTCAATTTAACATGCCCAGAGGCACAGACTTGCGTACTCCTTTCTGAAACTAATCAGTTATTCATTCATGAATCTCATTTTCCTCAGTCACATCTACATACTTTACACTTCAACCTTACATTGTCTTAACTTTCAAAATTCAGGATTCAGCTATGAACAGTGAGACACATTTAACTGATGTTTACGCTACTCCAAATAAGCTATTTGTAGTTCATCTCCTTCCTCAGAGAGAACAAGTATTACTTGGCTTCTTTTTATAACAAATGCTCACTCTCTTCCCTACCTCCTCACAATTTCTGAACTTTTTACCTAGTTTAATAGAGAAAGCCAAAGTTTAGATAAGAACATTTCAAGTTCTGTTAAAACAAATTGCAAAATGCAGAAATTCTGAAGGAAAGTCAGAAAAACCTCATTGTGCATTGACTGGCAGGAGCCAGATGCCCAACTGGTGCATGCAGATTGGCTGGTGAGGTGGTGCTCCTAAAGCTTCCATCCGTCTCACGGCTAGCAATGGTGTCACAAGTGTCCACTTCATGTGGAGGTAACTTAGAAAAAAGAAAGATACACATCTATAAGAAAGCTTTTCATCAGTTCTGCTCTGAGAACAAGTTTTTCCTGCCAAAGATTCCTACTAATTTGTGATTATTCTTAGTTTATTTTTCTTCATTTCCGTTTCTTCACCGATATCCTCTTTACTCTCTCTCTATAAACTTTGCCCTTTACCATTTTATTTCCGACTTAGTCATATTTGTTCCAATTCCTTCTCTTCTGTCTGTTGATCATGCCTTCAAATTATTCTAGTGTTTGTCATCTTGCAACCGACCACAGGTGGTTCACAGATACTGGAAAATGATATATGAGGTGCTGAGTTGTTTTTTTACTCAGACACATTTACACACAGATTTAACTAAGTAAGCAAAGCAGAGAAGGTCATAAACAGGATTGCCAGAGTGCCTTGTATGTAATTTGAGGGTGTTTTTATTGTTTTTTTGTTGGGGTTTTTTTTGCAGAATTTTTTTGAGGATCCTCTTTGACCTGCGGTTATAGACACTACTTTTTTAATCTCATATATTAGCACAGCTTTCCAGTGCACTAAATAAACAGTCTGCAGTCATACTGTAACAAGCTATATGTGATCTGGAAGAGCTTCTAATATTCCCTCTATGTTTCATCTACCTAAGAATATGTAATATAAGACAGAATCACCTGTGGATCCTCTTCCTGTGTTTTGAATTATTACTGCTCAGGTTTTAATATTTAGATTGAAATTTTTTAATGAAATCTGCTCCATCTGTTTTTTTTCATTATTATTTTTTATTATTTTAATACTTCAGTTGCATCATGCTTTTTGCAGGCTAAGAGAAATCAGGCATGTCTCTGCAGAACTCTTTATATTATACTACAAGCTAAGCAAAAGCCATGTAGCTTTCTTGGTGCTGGGTAATAATTTCTGTCATCAGGCAATCACAACAGGCAAGATATAGCCACCCCAACATGGTGATTTGGCTTTGTGGTTCAGGTGGTCCTCATCCAGCTCTCCTGCACTGCTGCAAGCAGATCGAACTCACATCTTCTTGCAGTGCAACTTGTTAGAGTTGAAAGGAAAAAGCAGTAAATAAGAGTAACATCTTCAAGATTATGTGTTTTTCAGATTATTATAAATGTTTTCCTTGTATTCTCAATTAATCTGTTTTGTTGGTTTTGTGGTTTAAGCCCATCTGGAAATTAAGCACCACTCAACCACCTTTTCTCTCTGCTCCCCACCCTGGTGAAATGGGGAAGAGAATCAAAATAAACTATGCTAAGATAAGAAAAAATTAATAATTGAAATTAAAATGAAATACAGTAATAGTGGTGAATGATAATACTACTAATAATAAAAAGGAAAAACAAGTGATGCACAGTGTAATTGCTCACCACCTACTGACCAATGTCAGACCCACCTTTTCAAACCCAGGTCAGCACCTCTTCCAGGTAACTCCCCCAGTTTATATCTTGGGCATGATGACGTTTGTATACCGGGATGACAACCCTTCCTAATATCCCATCGCCTTCCCTGTTTATCTGTTTTTATAGAAATACATACAGACATCTGTCCCTCAGTCTATGGAACATTTCTCTCAAATGTTCATAAAATGTCCACAAAAAAAAAAAATTGGATTCATCTAGTCCATGACTTTGGCCTTCATCTTGGATAACAGTCTTTCAAGCAAGAAAGATGGTGTGAGGTTTTAGATGGTTGCATGCTGCACATTTGAGTCAGTTATGACTCCACTACTGCTGCAGTTCTTCAGTTTTATCAAAGTTCATTCTTCTTTGGTGAGAGTGCAACAATCAAAAAAAAAGTTAGGCTCAGATCCTCAGAACTATTGAGGTCAAGATTGATGCTGCGAGGTGATGCACGTAGAGCCACCACAGAAGCAGTGTTGAATAGTTATTAACTATAGCTATTAACTACAGTTTAATTCATTGGCTATTTTCGCCTAAAATCAAATCATCTTGAGGCACGTATTGGACATCCTCATCTTCCTCCATTACCCACAAAGTGCACCCAAGTCCTTGTGCAAAAGTAATCCTATGGATGGGTTTACAAAGGAATAACTCATAATTTTTCCCCAACATGTTTCTAATGTGCACTACAGGAACTTTATCCCTTCTTATGATGTGTAATACTCTGATTAGGAAGGGCCAGCCTGACTGGCAGATCCTCCAGTGTTGACTAGCCAGATGGCCTTTGCTAAATAAGTATCCCAATGTTTGAAGGTCCCATTGCTCTCAGTGTAGTCTTCAAAAGCCTGACAGAGGATGCTGGTGCTCCATGTGCTATGTCTCAGTTTAGTAAAAAATTTCTCTGTAAAATTAAACTAAGTGTATTCAGCTACACTTCACTATACTAATCCTTGAATCTCGTATAGCTGAGCCTTTGGGAAGGGTTTCAGATTTTCACTCAATTTAAGTCCAGATGGATACAATAATACTTACAAAATAAGCAATTATTAAATTAAAAATTAAATCCTAATAAATAAATTTAGTTTTGTATTAGATTTTAAAGGTGATGAGGAATAGTGGAAATGTAGCAGCACCATAAAATCAGTGCAGGAAACCAGATGCCCAGCAGAAAACCTAAGATCCTGATCAAAACTCAGAGAACTTAATGCTCAGCAAGTGGCATGACAATGCACTACTCAAAGACGAGCACATGTTCAGCTAAGGACAGGGTTACTTTTTTAATCTTCTAAAGAAAGACATATTCATAGACCTGCTGCTCAAGGGATCAGAAAATTTCTATGGCATGATTTTGAGCCCACAGAAGTACTCTAGGTTGCCTTTTAGCCACATACCAAATATTATTTCTCTATATACTGAAGGCCAATAACTATAAACAATCAAGAAAGAGAGAATGTTCAGGGCTAAAACCTTTGGGCTCTTTTTCCTGTAGTGATTGCAAAGTGTGAAATCTAGAACAGCAGTTTAAAACTTTTTGCCAGTTTTAACCATAGTAATATTACTTATTGAAAATGCAACTATAAACAGAAAAATAAAAAGCTTAATGTAGAATGTGTGGACATTTTAAGCATACGGTAGACATTAGAAGTTATCATATTGTACCCAAGTTCAGGATGAGAAGATTATTTGTGTAACTCTGCGTGTGAGAGAAGAATATTTTGGAAGATGGAGAATGCCAACTAGATTCTAGGAAAAAAATCACCCCTCTGCCTCAATATATATTTTGATTTTAATGTTTTGCTAGTAATCATTTACTTTTCAACTTAGAGCAAATTCTTTGAATCTGAAAAGGTAAATCTAATATATTTTGTTCTAGAATACATATAATATTATAACAATATTATATACCTATAATATTTTAATTTCAATATTTATATTTCTGCTAAATAAACATGGGTTCTGGCCCATTTAGTCTTCTAGTCCTACACAATGTTCTATCCTAAGCAGTGGTAAAGCAAAATATTTTTAAAACAAGTGTAAAATTTTGTCTAGATTAAATAACCAGAAATAATTTCACAGGATAGTGACAAAATTAAATATTACTTTAGCATATCTTGAGACAGTGATGAAATAAAGTATTTTATACTAATTTTATAAATTTTGTGCATTTTATACAATTTATACTAAATTCACATTCTGTATCTAAGGAAGGTTTTTTTTTTTCCATTCATTACATAACATAGAAATGTTTGCTTTCTTAAACCTTAACCTTTTTATCATAACTAGTAGTATGCAGCTGCACAGGTTTGATAACAGAACTTTAAACTCCTCTCTACTTCACTAGAGGTTGAAAATTCTGCTTCAGGAAAGCTCAAAACTTTCAAAATTAATTGCTATCACAATTAATTGCACATTGCACAACTGGATTGATCTTCAAGACGTTTGTAACACATTGTAAATAGTGAAGGGAAATCTGATCTTCTGCAATCCAGAGTGACTTCTAAAATTATATGAAGTTGAAAATTTTGTGAGCAAGAGTATAATTTTGCAAAGTGTCCCAATGAATATGAACTTTTTTTATTTTGAAGGTTTAAGAACTCAGATGTGGCTAAACTGTGTGCTAACAAAGAAATTAATACATTTCCATTTTTTGAATGTAGTATAGAACTGACTTCCTTTCTGACTCCTGAATATTAGATTCATTATGTCAACCAAATGAAAGCAGAATATGTATTCAGTCAATGTTGAAATATAAATAACAGGCTATAAGCTCTCTGTATTTGAATGGGAAGATTTCATCTCCTTATCAGCACAAGATGAAAATAAAACAGAATTTTGCTTCTGTTGGAAATGAACTTCAGCAGAGGAATTATATTTTTTCCTATAGAAGACAGAAAATATTTTTCTATATACCAGAGAAGTTCAAGAACATCTTTCTCTGACCTTTTTCACAGATTAAATGCAGTGAAATAAATTGTAGTGTATAGGGCATTGACTGCAAGTTGAAATTCTTGCGTCAATGAATTTTCCATTTAGTAGTATAGTCGACTATCTTACTGGAGTTGTAACTAGTGTATTTTTGTTTTATTTCTAACCCTGAGTGCTGCAAATGTTTTTGAGTGTAAAATTTAAATGTTTAGGGGCTGTAGGATATCCTAGTACAAATATTATAGATTATGGGGATAAGAAGGACGGTCTTCTAAGGAATGTTTAATTTAGACTGTCATTTTGTAAGAAAATTAATTTCAGGTATATCAGTTAGAGGTTTTCATTGGATAAGAAATATAGAAACAAACCTGTATTGCTCATGTATTATTTCATTAGATAACATATTTCCATTGACTTAATTTAGGAGTTGGGTTATTGAATTTCACATTTCCAATGAAGATATTTAATCTAGAATTGAGTTTGAGTGTAAGAATTCATTATGTTCTTCTTTTCCTCTGCTGAGCGAGATCGCTTTGTAATCTGTTTTGGTTTCCATATATTCTTACTGTCACGTACAACATATAAGAAAAAAAAAAGTCTCAGAAGTATTTAATGAGGTTTTATTCTCTTTCACCATGTACACATACATGTAGAGGAACAATTTATTTCAGTCTAATTCAATACAAATATCTTAAAATAATTTTTTTTTCTGTTACTAGGTAACAAAAATAGACATTAGCTGTTTTGGAGACATGGACATATTCATCTAATACCTGACAAACAGCAGAGAGTGAATTTCTGCCATGGAGGCGTGATCCTGTGCAGAACTGACATTTCAGATGGTAATGGCTTTTGTAACATCACCTTTTTTCCTTTTAAAACATAAATATATAGCTGAAGAATGAAACTAACGCAGTAATTATTACTTAAAAGAACTTTACACAATAAAAAAATATTTTTAATAATTAGAAACCCAAAAGCTATATCTTAATGACTTCATTAATTCTAAAATGCACATTGAAAAGTCTTTCTTTGTTTCTCTCAAAAAAAAAAAAAAAAAAAATTCAGGGCATGAACATGTGCGTGACCTGCTGTAGTAAAAGCACGACTGATATTGTTGGAAGAAATGATAGCTCGGATGAGAATATGATTGACTTTTGCCTAAAAATTTTCTGTTGATATATTTCAAAATCTTTTCACAAAATAGGAAAAAAAAATTAATTGAATGGATCAGTTTTCTTACTTCACTGTTCTGTGTAGTACCTACATTGAAGACTTTAGTGGTGGTAATAAAGGAAAAAGGAATCTTCATTCTGTATTTTTAGACAGAAAAATAACATAGTTATTTGCCCTGAGGATTTTGGAAACTGGTTTTCTGAGTATCATATTTACAGAACCATGTTTGTACTAACGTATTATAGGAATGCACTGGTTTTTATGAGTTAAAGCAATTACATCTTTGATGAGTCCCAACACCAGCTCCACTAGACCTTATTCAGGAGAGCTTGAGTTTTCATTCTAGTCCTCCTTAGTCCAATAATGAATTGTATCACTTAGTAGTTGAATAAACTTGGTGTGTGTCCTAGTCCCCACCCAGGACTGAGGGGTTTTTTTGTATAAAGTGGAGACAATATTCTTGATTTATGTGGATGTTTCAAGGACTACATAAATGTCTGAAAAATGTTCTGAGAGACATAAGAAAAAAGTTCTGTGTAATAAATAATGGTATTACTTCTTCAGCCATATTACATCACAAAATAAGGAAGTAAGAATTAGTCTGTCTCCGAAATTCTCTCTAAATTACTTTTACTGAATTACTTTTTTGAATGTACAGAATGCTGACAATTTTCTACAGGACACGCCAAGCCCAGATTTTCAAACTTTTACTTCAGTTGTATGACATTTGTGAATTTAAGATTTACTTTTACCTAATAATTTTTAGCAAATAGACTATGAGATGATTTTCTTTCTCTTTATAAAACTAAAACAAACGAAAACACCCAACAAAAATCAATGGTGGAAAGAAAAAATTTGAATGACCAACTTAGCAGAAAACCTTTAATAAATCATGTTTAACCATTTAACCATTTAACCATGAATACAAAAATACCATTTTTGTATTCATTTTAAACACCACAGAGATTATATTTGTTTTGAACTAAGCTGGTTTGTTGCTTGATCTGTTGGGAGGGGAATGCACCAATGTGCTACCAGAGTTCTCAGCTGTAAATGAGTTCTGGTGAAAGCCTTATGCAACTAATGTGGTGGTGATGAAGTGAGACTTCCCCTTTATTCTAAGTAGATCAGCCAGATACATCAGAGGGAGATCTGATTCTTCAGGAATAAGTAGAAATAAAAACTTTAATCCTTGTTTTTATTTCAATTTCTTTGTCTTTTGTGACTCTGAAATGACCTCTGGGTTTTTACCTGAGTCCTCTAGAGACCACAAAGTGAGCAACAACTTGCATTTTGATAATATTAAGATAGCAGAGCTCCACTTCAGTGTGATTGCTGCCTTGACTAGCAGACCATGTTGTTATTTTATTACTACCAGAAAACCCCCGTCATTCAGACTGATGACTGAGAAACCTATTGGGAGTTACTGAAATACTGCAAAGCTCTTCCTCTCTATCCCCCACCAAACATAACTGATTCATTGATTTGTATCAATGGTTTTAAAATGATTTTCCAAACTTCAGAAAATGGAATGGGATTGCAGAAACTGATAATCTTTTTTAAAAAAAAATCACAGGAAGGAAAGAAACATGGTAAACAGAATGAGTACATGCGCATGAGACTGTGAGAGAATATTTGTTATGAACAGCGCAGCAGGCTCACAAACATCATTAAAAATTACAGCACAGTCATGTAGCTGTAGAATTTGCATTCCTCTACTATTATAATTTATTTCTTGTATATTGATAGAGCCCAGGAGTCCAGTGATAGTCTCCAAATGAACTTTGTTCTCTGTTATGCAGAACAAAAAGAGACTCTCTGTCCCCATTTATCTCACTATGAATTGATTAACAGGTTTCTATGTATTTATAAAAGTTTTAATGTAAAAATATTTTTAATTATTTCTGATCATTAAAGTATGATGATAAGCTAGGGATGAAATATTTTGTTAGAATTAATGACAATAAACTGTCATTGTACTGCAAAACCTCATGAGAACTGGAAACAAGCAGACATTTTTCAATACTAATTAGAAATCAATCTTCTTTTCCAATTTGAGAATAAACCACAGATTTTTTTTCAATAGCTCATTTAGAACAGAATCAAAAAGAGAGATTTGTCAGTGCTCCCATTATTGCATGACTGTTCATCTTAAACTCCAGCATCTGGTAAAAACAAAACAAAACCAGGCAGAACTGCAGAGAATGTAGCAAACTACATCCAACATTTTTGTTTAACATACTTTTCTTCCCGCAGAGCTAAAATAGGGGAACATCTTCCCAGCTACAGAAAAAGTCCAGTGTCTCCAACTACCCTGCGGTCTTTCCATCATTCATTTATGTTGCATGTAAACATTATGTTACTCATAAACAGCCTGCAAAACAATCTCTTATCAAAAGCTGTGGTGTTTTGGTTTTTTCCTAACCATTTTCCCACACTCTATTTCCTCTTTCGGTGAATGAAGAAATTAACCTATGTAAAAGACACTTTATATGGACTAATCATACAAGACTTCCAACCTGAAAATATATGCATTAACCTTGAAAAAAGTTTTCATCTCCTGGATATTCATCAAAATGAAATGAATCTTTTTTTCTCTACAAATTCTTCCTTTAGTGTGTGCGCTTCTATAGGCATACCAACAAACAGGCAAACATAACCATATAAGGAAGAATCATCTATTCCTAAAGCAACTCATACTTCAGTAAATCATGCATGTATAGATATATAAATTATATGTACAGTTTATCTTTGTTCAACAAAAATATCTCTTGAATAATCCAGTATTCAAGAAAATACTAGCTCATCACAAGGAGTCAATGAAATTTATCCACTTTTTAAAGTACATTAGAAATTCAGAGAAATGGGTTATGTATTTCTAAAAATTTGCTTCATCCTTCATTACTAACCTTTGTACTTAATTTCCTTTGGTGTTTGAATACTGTCTTATTAATCCATTATGTCAGAAGCATAATTCCTTCCTGGTTCCTGAACAAATTATTCACAAAGAGAATAAATTAAAATGCTTCTGGGGAAACGATCTGCTTTATAAGCAACCCAGATACCTAATGTATTAGGCCTAATTAATATGGCTATCTGAAGCACTAAAAACTTTAAGTTGCATTATTAGATATGCTTTTGTTTCTTCAGAGGAATCCAGTGCAACAGATGTGCTGGTGTTCTTTAATCGTAATGACAGGGCTCACTGTGCAAACACATTTGAGAGAGAAAATAATCTCTTCTATAGTCTTATGTATTCTCCCCACCTCACACATAAACTAAGGAAAGAAAATAAAAGTAGAGAGGCTGGGGAGGCAATTGTTTGACAATTGTCTAATTTCAGTCATGTCATTTACTACAAGTGTAGCAAGAGTGATGTCGGTGTTCCTTTTATCTTCATCTCTCAAGCTGCCAGGAGTGTGTCTACTTGGTCCAAGTTCTACTAGAGGAGATTCTAAGGCGTCAAAGAGAGATAGATAAAATGGTATGGTGAATTATGCTTAGTGTTTACATATGGCTTAAAAAAAGATCTGATCAGAAAAGCAAGATTATTTTGATAAGGACCATTTCCCTGACACCATCAGGAATTTATTGATTTTACTTTAAAGATTTTAAGTTCTGCTTTCAAGAGCATTCTTAGACAGCTGTACATATCTATCCCTTCATATGGGATTGATTTAGCTTTCTGACTTGCCATTTCCAAAATGGAAGAGTTGACTCCCAAATCTTAAGGTAAAAATATTCCACCCAGTAGTGCTTCGTATAATTTTTCTTTAATACATACCTCTGCTTGGTAGCATAACTTCTGGGAGATTATGAAATTCACATTAACTTCAAATCTAAATGATGTCAAATGTTTGAAATCTTACAATGCAACTCTAAGAAATATTAGAATCCAGCTGTATCTTGATAATACTGAAACTAATGATTTTTAATTTTCTTGTTCAATATATAAATCAAAAAATATAATCTAATACTATATAATGAAAATGGTTTTACTTTACTGGAATATTTTAGTTTGATAGATCATACTTTATTTATAAATTTTATAAGAAAAATGTGGAATATTTTGCTCAATGAAAATTAACTATTCAGTCATACCCCATTCAACTGACAGGAAATCAATTCAATCTTAAGAAGAAAAAATTATTTTCATTTATTGGCGTTACATGAAGAAAAAAAACAAAACAATGATCTGTCAGAATGTTTTATAAAAAGCTTTTGTAAAATGAAATTTTTGAAAACAGGTCTATATCCTCTTTTTACCATGCTCCCCAAACATTGCTGTACCAAGCCAACAACTACCTTGTGATACCCATGTTTCTGGATTTTACTTGACAAATTACAAAGGAGAGGATCGTTGTTGGGTTTTATGATACTTTAAAATCAAATTCAATTGTATTTTGATTCTTTATCAAAAATATATTGCTTGGTTCTGAAATAGTAGTAAACCTTGACTTTCGTTAGTGTATATAAAAACGTGAAATACAAACTTCAATCTTGTGATCTATGCATGAGCATAATGTCAAAAATACTTCAGCAACAATTTTGCTTCTTGTGTGGCTCCAATGAACATTTTACTGGTCCTTACGGAAAGAGCTGAGAACAATCATGGTGTACAAGATGGAGTACTCTACAGTGCTGCTGTCATGATTCCATCGTCTTTTGTTGAACACAGGTTTTAAAGTGGATATACTGGAAATAATTCTCCCTCCAAATCTCTCCAAAATTAACAGGTTTATGCTGTTTTGGTTTTGTGGTTTTGATTTTTTTTTCCAAACTAAGCCTGCACTTAGCCACACACTGAGGTGTGTGTTTAGTTTGTGCTAAAAGATTCTGCCCTTCTGCATTTTTCCCAACTGCATAGGTCTGCAAGCACAAGGCCTTGTGTGCCCTCATAACAAGACATTATACTTCCCAAAACCAAAGAATAAGAGATTATATAGTCCTCCTCTTTAAAGGTTATAAGGCATCGGCACTTTGAGTGAAGGGCAAGTTGGCATAAAAGTGAATTAGCAGAACAGTACAAGGATTTACAGGCACAGTTGTAAGAAATTTTGTTTTCATAAGTAGCACGGAGAGCAAATTTAGAAAGAGCTTCTCAGTGTTAGTCTGGGGAAAACACTGAACAAACCACTTATCAAAAAAAAATCTTGAAAAATGTGTAGCTGCCGTTGAACATTCTGAGTTTCTTAGATAGTATGGAGCAGGGTTTGATGAACCAAAAGGTCCCTTCAAATCTTATGTCATAAGAAAGCAATTAATTTTAATTCCTTTTCTATTTGTAATTGTATATTCAGTCAATACTGGCATATATGATTCTTCTGAAGCACATTTTACAGGAAGCTTTTGAAATACTTCCCAGATTATATGATTTTAAATGACAGACATCAGCATTCCATTGCTAAAAGACCAGGAAGGTCATAAAGATATTTATTCTTCCATGTCAATGTTTTTCTATGAATTACTTAATTTTACTTTTTTTTAAACTGATGATCAGACAAACGTTTGTCCCAGTAATTTTGGGAAAAAGCATATAAACTTAAAATACACATTATTACTTAAGTTTTTGAGAAAGTAAAATTATTTTTTAACTGTAAAAAAATGAAAATTAAGTTTTTCTTACCATTAAATATATTTGTTTTCTAAAGTTCCTTCTGTTAAAAACATGGCTATCTTTCATTTTACACTTTACTGTTAAATTATACTTTTTAAAGGTAACAATAATGGATATGAAATCTTATTCAAATTTTCCGGAGTAGTACTGTAGCAATGTAGAACAACTGATATTTTCTGCCCAATTATACCCGTAAATGTAAAATACTAATACTTTGAATATTATTTTTAGCTGCATTAATCCATGATTTAAAAAGTACTGTCATTTATTTCTCCATCGTATCCAAAAGCATCTCATGATCACTCCAGACGTAAGAAACAACAGTTCATATTTTCTTGACAACATCTTTGATAATTGCTGAAGTGTTCTCATGCTGACTGGAAACGGTTACTTGGGGACTTGGTCCACTGAATTTGTTTGTCTAGCTTGACTTTGCTGATCCTAACAAGAATGAATTCCCTCCACACTGGTGAATCTAAAAATACTGAGGCCTGTCTAATCTGATCTTGCATACAAGCATGAAGTAGGATAATTTTTGTACAGAACCAATATGCGTCTTTAAAAATAATCATATTCTGTTACATAGCTCTTTCAGTGAAGTCTCATGAGTGAATTCTCCATTCTTTTCATCACAGCAGTCTAAACATGGAAAAATTGGATCCTGTTACTCAGCCGTGTCTGACAAAATCTGCAGTTGAATTTTTTAGGAATGTAAGTTTCAGTGGTTCACTAGAAGATAAAGAGTTCAGGAAAAATTTTAAGGTTTTTTTTTTTTTCTGTTTGTAAGTGACTGTGAGTCATAGTTACAAATCATAGAATCACAAGTTAAGGTTGTAGAAGTAGTCTAAGATCAGCAAGTCCAACCATTAACCCAGAATCACTGTATTTACCACAAACCCACATCCCCAAAAGTGCACACTTTTTGTACTCTTCCAGGGATGGTGATTCTACCACTTCCCTGAGGAGAAGGTATAAGTTTTTGTCTGTCTTGAGCAGGTGATGACGTTTATAAAAATGTAATTGTAGACACTTTGTGAATATTGCAGATGTTCATGTATTGCAGATTCTTCTTTGAGTATAGGCTGATAAAGTATTAGAGAAAAAGAGCTATTAGGATTGTCGGTGAAAATAAATGACTTAAAGGGTTTACATTTGACAGCTACATATACAAAAATCAATATTTTTTTTTTGTCTCAAACCTTTTTGTGTAGTCAGGGGACAAGAAACTCTGCTGATTCTGAAATAAATATAACTAATATACTTGAACAATGAGGTGTACTGCCATTTTCTGAGAGACAGAAGCAAGAATAGTACACATCACTGCACAATGGAAAGCCATTTCCATTTTAGATATTATAGTGGTATCGTCTTAGAACTGGAGTTAGCTGAATCAAATCAATGGTGAATATTCACTACTAATGTTTGATGGCCAACAAGATACAGAGACAAAAGAGATAACAGCTTAGATAAAGAGGACATAATAGGAAATATTTTTTTATTTAACCATAATACCATTTCTTGTGTATTATATCATTTTTAATCATATTTTTTTGTTATATGTAGAGTATTTCTTATTATTTTTTCTCTGCTTTGGATGGAGAAACCTGAACTCATTTTATATGATTTACTCTATCCTCTCTCCTCATTCCAGAGGCAGTCTCTGCAAATTGAAAATCACATTAAGAATTAAGAAGTGCCAATTTACTGCAGTGAATCTCAAAATATCTTTAACATAAACCCAAATCATTAATGTGCACAGAGTTCTAAAATCAGCTAGACTAGAATTGCAATGAAAGAAAAGCTGGAAGCAGTCTGCTCTGGACTTTGCACAAATATTGAAAATTAATTAAACTGAAATGCATAATTAATATATAACCTAGACCAGAAAGTGCTACAGAATATTTGAGGAAACTATTTAGGTTATTTGTTTGTAATTCAGAGAATTAAGTAAAATTTAAGCCATAAATAGCCTGATAAGATCAGCCATTCTGTTTACCATTTCACTTTTAATATCTTTGGATGAATGAGAATGTGTATATCATATATACCATACACATATTTACATATACATATATACATCTATATATATGGTATCTTGCATCCCCATACCATCTGTGCTGCTTCTTTACTGAGACTGTCCAAAATAACTGTTCATAGAATCATAGACTCATTGAACAACTGGTTGGAAGGTACTTCAAGGATCACATGGTTCAAACTTTCTTGGCAAAAACATTGTCTAGGCAAGATGGCCCATCACCCTCTACAGTTTAAAACTGTCCAATGTTGAGAAATCCACTACTTCCTTGGGGAGATTATTTCAATAACTGATTGTCCTCATCGTGGAAAATCGCAATCTCCTCAGGAGCAACTTGTAGCCATTGTCCATCATTTTTCCTATGTGTTTCCTTTTGAAAAGGGAGACTCCATCTTTATAGATACCCTTTAAATACTGAAATATAGTGATAAGGTCTCCCGTCAGCCTTCTTTTTTCAAGGCTGAACAAACCCTGTTCTCCCAACCTTTCCTCACATGGCAGGCTTCCCAGACTCTTGATCATCTTTGTGGCCTTTATCTGGACCCTCTCTGGCATGACCAGCGTTGTTTTGAATAGCAGGGAAAAAACCTGAGCACATTATTCCAGGTGTGGCCTGACTAGCACTGGACAGAGTGGGATAATCTGATCTGAGGTAGAGCTGATGATCTCTGCTGGTGATGCCATTGTTGATACAGCCCAGCATCCTACTGGCTTTCTTTGCTGCAGCAGCAGTGCTCATTCACAATGAGCTTGTCCCCAGGTCCCTTCCACAGAGCTGGGCAGATGCCAGCCTGGGTTCTATTTCTGGATTATGGTTTTCAGGTGCAAGACCTTACATTTCTCCTTTTTGAACTTTGTAAGGGTCTTGTTAGCCTCTTCTTCCAGCATATTCAGGTCTTAATGCAAAGTGACTCTCTCTTTCCAAGTGTTCACTGCCCCACTCATTTTACTAACATTAGTAAACTTCATCAGGGTACATTAAATCCCATTCCAGATCACTAATTAAGATATTGAACAGCACTGGGCCCTATATTGATTCCTGGGGGTCTCCACTTGTGGCACAATGTAATTTTGAAAAGGAGTTATTTACAACTACCCCTCTGGATGCCACTGGACTGACAGATCCCCACCTGCCTGGACCATAACTCATCAATTTCTCTGGGAGGAGTCTGTGGGAAACTGAATTGAAAATGTTGGAGAAACTCAGGTAGAAAATGTCTACCTAAAAGACAAGAACTTCTGAGCCAGATATCCCATCTCAGTGGAGGGGGGAGCAGGCAGGTTACACAGAGGTGGTGCACAGCCTCAGCTCACAGTGGGCAGGAGAAATGTGACCACACACTTCTGTAACCTGACTGATCTGCAAGTTTGGATCAGTAATATTGGATGCCAGAGGAGCAAGACTATCAGAAATTCTCAAGCAAATGCTAAAGATGTCCTCCAGCTGCAAATTTATCTTTTTATCTAGTGCAAATAACTAAGAGTCTGGTGGCCTAGCAGTTGAGAGAGAAAACAGCTGCCCTATCATCCTGATAGACATCCCTGTCTACAGACAGTCGTTTCTAACCCATTCAGAAATTAAACACTTTCCTTGTTTTACCAAAAAGACATATCCATCTTCAAATAGAAGACTGAATGGGGAATTCTGCCTTTTCCGAGTGACAAGCTTCAGCAATATTAACAGAACATTTTTTTTTCCTAATATCTGAAGATGAAGGGTTGGTTTTTTAACTTGTGCACTTTCAAATCTGCATGACATTGACAGCAGAAGATGTTCTGTCTCTTATGCCTTGAAGCCCTTCTGAATATTTTACCAATTGGATATTGTTCTAGTTTTATTTCAGTTTTGTATGGTGAATATTTTACTTTTAAAAAAAACCAAAAATCAGGCCATCAAGAAATATTTGCCAAGCAGTATTTTAGAGCCAATAATGCTTTTTGTTTCTCCCAAAAGTTACCTGATATTTAAACACTTCACTTGAAGTTCAAATTATATTTTATTTGATTTACTTAAAGAGGGAATTCATTACATGCAGATAATTTCAAAAGTCATCTATTTACTTATCACCTTGAATGAATGTTTTAGTTTCATTCAGATCTCAGAATAGCTAAGGGAACACACATTTATTTAACCTTGTCACTACACTGGGGATACATACTTTTTACAAATGCATCACAGTTGGAAATCTTAATAGCTCTGGTTCTCATCTACTTTCCAACAGTTATAGTAGCTATTTCCTTATGAAACCGAGGTAAATGTTGAAAAACTACTAATTTGTGACATGCCAAGATACTGTGTGCTGTTGTTTTACACTGGTTTTCATACTGTTTGACAGTATATTCACATGCACAAAACACTTCATAAAATTTATCCTTCCCCTTAAGTACTATTTTCTGGCCTTTTTCCATTTGAGGATATCATTGAAATAATTACTATCCTACCATTAGGGAACTTATAATAGAGACATTTTATCTAATCTCAGTCTATCGGTGATTGTTAATTGGTCACACTCACCTAACCGCTGTAGGATCCCAATCTGTTAATTGTGCTCAAGATACGTTATTCATGTTGAAGTTTTAAGCACATTCCGTTACAATTCCTAAACTCATTCTGTCTCAGATGGGCTTAGGATGTGCACCAGGCTTGTTTTTAAATAGGAGGAGTATGCCTTATGGATTGAGCGAACCCAGGAGTATAGACAGAATTTAAGAACACATTTTCAGTTTGCAATAGGTCCCTTAATCTGAGACTGCTCAGAGTAGAGGTATCTGAGATTTGTGACCAAAATTTGTGATATGAAGTGATTTTATGAGTGTGTGCTTGTTACAAGGCGATGGTCAGAGGAGGTGTAATTCTTTGGTGCCTCATTTAAACTGGGAGTTAAGTTCTCTGAACATAATGACATTTATTTTCTGAAATATTACAAGATCTGTAATTATTACTTAAATAACTTTCAGGTTTTCTCTCATTTTATTGCAAGTCTAAATAAAAATTAATTTCCTTGCATGTCTAAAGAAAAAAACTGTGTAACCTTAAATTTGGACTACATCAAGATTTTTTGCTGTCTCTGTTAATATGGTAGAACTTGGAATTTTTCCATGCTTAGACTATTATCCTGCCCTACCAGTCCCTGCTATGAACTTACTCATTTGGTTTGCTATCTCAGTAATTTACTCAGAAATAATACAAGCTCAGTATATGAGTGGAATATGCATAAGGATTAGAATTTTCTCTTGTGTGTGTTCATAGATAACTTATTTTTTTGCTGCTTTGCTCCTGAGATATGTGAGATACATAATGTATGAGCTCCTTTAGAAACTAATGTATGAGCTCCCTATTTACTCTTCCTTCCTGTGAATGCAAACGTCTGCTTTATGGTCTATTTTGCCACTAACAATGCACATGAATTGCTATTTGTTATAAAGCTATTTGTATTTCTCATTTTGCATACCTTGCAGTAAGTACTGATGGTCATGTTGATTGAACATAATGATAATATTCATAATTATAATTTAGGTAAGATATTACTGCTGCTGTAAGCAGACAGCCATCTTAATCCTTAAGTGTGAAACACTGCATAATTTTTCTTTCAAATTAAAGCACTTTATATTAAACAAGGTTATTTTCTAATAGAAAGATTGAATTATATTTCATATAGCAAGTAATTTTTCATGGAAAGCTAACAATATTTTTCATAAGTAACTAATATGATAGACTTTTGTGTTTGTACTGTACCTAGCAGTTAACACAACAGGACCTCAATCTTGATAGGGACATAGGCTGTGACGGCAGTATAAATATTTAATCAAGTTAATTAAGTGTAAAAGGAGGGTGTCGAGAGTAAACTCAATGTGTAAGGAGTCTGTTAGATTGACTGAAGCAATACTCAGCTGAAAATAGATCAAAGACCCATAAAATTGGAAGTTAAGAAATAAAAATAGAAATAGCTATTTGAGGTCACTCTTTACTTTCATATACTTAAATTTAAGTAATGTCCCCACAGTGTAGTAGAGTATTAAACAGTTACAGCTGTTTAATATGGTAGGTAGCTCATTAAAACAGTCCTAATTCTGCAATAATTCACAGTGGGGAAGAATGTTGGCAAAATGTGACATCTAAAAGGACCTCTGAGAGACTGAAGGAGAGAGGAAAGGGAATATAACAGGGATTGAAAAGTAGGCTATTGACAAGCATTTGCAGTCAATTATTTTACAGAGAAATAAATAAGAGTATGACTTTGAAATAAATGTAAAATTTCTTATGAATGTTCTACTGTAAAATTAGTGTTAGAGGAAGAATAATGAAGTAGATTAAAATAATGGCATGAAATTGTTAAGGGACTTTTACAATGACTTTTACCTTCACATTTCAGAAAAGAAGTTCTAATATCTCACAAAAATAAAATCTTTATGTTGAAGTTTTTTGGAGGGTGATAGTGAATTAGAATATTATGTGCACCCTTGTGAGGCTGGGACAATTTTTTGTCTTTATTTTATAATACCCCTCTTATACAACCTTTTATATAGTTTATAAGTATCCTTAGTGCTTTTAGCCTACATACTTGTAACTTTCCAAGCCTGATAACTTGGCTGAGACGCATTGTTCCATTAAACCAGGAGACCAAACAGTCAGGAAGCCCCAGACACCAAGATCCTCTCCAGAACACACTTTTGTATACTAAGATAGGCCCATCCAGGGGGAAGGCTACTCAGAACAGGGGGTTCACTCGAGCCTCTCATTGGGGAATCTTTGATAAATATGCCAATTTTGCAAGGCCTATAATTGTGTGCATTTTGGTGTGTTGGGGGGGGAGGTGTGTGCATTTTGGGGCATTCTACCTGGACGAAGTGTTGCATCCAAGGATCCTGAAATAAATACCAAGGCAAAAACCTCTTTTCCCCATAGACCGTGTTTTGGTTTTAATTTTAAAACCAGGGAAAGGCAACACTTGGACAAGAAATACTAGGTCATTTCAAATGTCAGTATAGAGTTATGTTTAGACAAAATTATAAGCCCTTATTCAATTAAGCTTAGGAAGTTTTTCAGGTGAGAAGACTCCAGGTGTCTAACACAGTTTGAGCAGATTCTCTGCAAGGATGCATTGCTTTTCCTAAGTACAAATCAGTTGGGCTCCCAAGGATTCCTAAGATATCCTGAGCTGTCTCTGGCCAGCTGGCCTTTACCTGCCAATCCAGAGGAACATACAAGATACTTATCCTGTATTCCAGCCCATTGCAGAGCTCCCGGCTACCTTTGAATATCTCAGGATACTTCAAAAGGCACTAGCTGCCTCTGTGGGAGTCATATGAAGCTATAGATCACGTCTGAATGTAATGGGTGCCTGCAAAGAGCTCACATAGAGTTAATCTACATTGGAGGATGCTAATCTTGAACTGCAACCCACTCTGGGTACCTGTACGCGGACCTTCAAGCTACTTTGTTGGATCACAGGGCCTTGGAAATTGTGACAGCAGAAAAGCACATGAGTTACCCTAAGCTATCTGAGACAGGCCTGAAATATTGAATGTGGAACCTGTTGTCTTCTGGAGGGGGACAAGGTGGGATACTTGAGAGTACCTCCATGGCATTGGTCATCTGTGTGTTGAACAGATTACTGAACATCTGAACTCCCTCACAGCTAAAGTGGGAGAAACAGTCACTCCTTAAAGAGTGATTTATGTGTTATCTTCCCCAATAACACTAAAGCAAGTCTGGAGCACTAGGGCCAATGTAAATATCTACTTTGAGAAGTGTTTGGTGAAATGAGTCTCAATTTTTTTTAATAGAAAACTTATTTTCAGAAAACTCATTTCACTTCCACTCCTGTGAAGTGAAAAGTGTCTGTAGGACAGCACACAAAAGGAAAAGCATTGCAATGTATTAAAATGACAGAAAGCATTTCATATAGTACAAAAACAAATTACTTATTGGGCTATTCTTTTAAACCTTCAGTATGGTTTAGCAGAAATGTGTAACGGAGTAATGAACCCTGAAAATGTTACTTCATTACGAGGAACAACCAATTTCAGGATTGATTTGAAACCTTCCGTCTTTGACACACAAGTGATATGAAATAATTATCCCTCAAGAGGCAAGCTAAAGATAATTCATAGTGGCTTTCTGTTGTAAAAACTTAGCTTGTTAAATTTACAAAAGATAAAGTGACAGAACACCAGAATTGTGACTGAAAAGATTTTGTTTGGTTTTCATACTCACTTCCGATTCAAACAGGGTTTTTCTCTGACATGATTTCTCAATTTACAATGAATAGTCAGCATTTTAAACTGCATATTGAATCATTTTTCAAACCGCTGTAATAGGATGTGATGATTTCACTTTCATATAAGATGAAATAGTCAGAACAGAATAATAAAATTTCAGTCTGTTGAAAGAAGTTTTATTGAAAGTTTTCAGACAAATAAAGAACTAGGTTAAATTTAAACTAATACATCCCACATTAATTATCAAAAATATGCTGTTTTGGGGAAAAGAATAGAGATACTTCTTTCTTGAGAAATGTGTAAGCATAAAGAATATCTACATGCGCATCTTTTCCTAGGTTATCGATTGAAACAAATGTTCTAAATATCAGAAAAAGAAAAGTATCTGAAGAAAGCTATGTCTTCAGCTGAAGGTGATCCCCAAAAAGAAGAGCTTTTTCCTAACTCTTGAAGAGTTTATGTATGCTTACATATATGTCTATATATACATTCACAGCAAAATATAGGAGAGAATCATATTTCTGCTTAAGAAGAAGATTGAAGAAGTTGTAAGCATTCCCAATGAAAATAATTTCATGTATTTATGTCAGGTTTGGGGCAATAATGATTTAAAAATTGGTGTCTGGAATATTTACAACTGTAATAATAATATCAGAAGCACTGAATGGGGGATTTTTGGTTATGAATTTATGCAAGTACTTTTTTTCATTTTTATATAATAAGTCATAAAATCATAGTGTAGTTAGGGTTGGAAAATGTTCTTAAAGATGATCTAGTTCCAGCCCCTCTGCCATGGCCAGGGACACTTTCCACTACACAAGGTTTTTCAAAGCTCCATCCAGCTTGGGCTTGAACACTTCCAGAGATGGGACATACGCAACTCCTCTAGGAAACAAATCCCAGTGCCTCACCGAACTCAAGGTGAAGAATTTCTCCTAATATCTGGTCTAAACCTACTCTTTCAGTTTAAAGCCATTCCCCGCTGTCCTCACTATGTGCTCTTGTAAATCGTTTCCCCCCATTTTCCTTTAGGGTCCCTTTGAGTACTGGAAGGCAACAATGAGGTCATGCCAAAGTCTTCCCTTTTCTGGGATAAACAAACATAATTCTCTCAGCATTTCCTCATAGGAGAGGTGCTCCATCCCTCTAATGATCTTGGTGTACTCGTCTGGGTCCACTCCAACAGGTGTGGATTCCATTTTCTGGGTACCCCAGGGCTGGATGCAGTGTTCCAGGTGGGGTCTCACAGGAGCAGAGGGGCAGAATCCCCTCCCTGGCCCTGCTGCCCACGCTGCTTTGGATGCAGCCCAGGACAAGTTTGACTCTCTGGGTTGTGAAAAAGCCCAAAAACCATGGCTGGTCCAGCCTCTCATCCAGCAGCACCCCCAAGTCCTTCTCGGCAGGGCTGCTCTCCATCTGTTCATCCCCCAGCCAGTGTAGAAAATGGGGGTTGCCCTGACCCACGAACAGGACTTCTGCTTGGTCTTGTTAAACTGCATGACATTCTCACTGGCCCCCTTCTTGTCCTTGTCCAGGTTCCTCTGGATGGCACCCCATCCTTCAGATGTGTCAACAACACCACTCAGTTTGGTGCTCTCAACCCCTTTGTCCATGTCATTAATGAAGATTAGTATCTCAATATGGACCCTGGAGGGACACCACTTGTTACTGCCACCCACTGAGACTCTGAGCTGTTCACCACTACTCTGGCTGTGCCTATCCCATCAGTTCTCAATTCATGCAGCAGTCCCCCATTCAAATCCGTCTCTCTTCAATTTGGAGCGAAGGATGGTGTGGGGGACCTTGTCAAAGAGTTTACAGAAGTCCAGATAAATCACATCTGTAGTCCTTCTCTTGTCCACTGATGTAGTTGGTGACTCCATATTAAAATGCACCTAGGTTGGTCAGGCAGGACCAATAAATGCCTATTTTATTTGCAATAAAGTAATTTTTCAGTTAAATTAATAATCTCATTCTTAATCTCCTAAATCTTTTTTTTTCTTTTTATTTATAGTAATCCAGATTAACAAAATTCACCAAAAATATTTTTTATAATCTCAGACTGGATTAAAAGTACATATTAGTACTAAAATATAAAACATATAGAAAATATACTAAAATATAAAACATATAGATGTTTTGACACTTTTTACAGAATCAGCACAACTCCACATTTGCTATGTCCACTCATGCTCAAAGTATTAATAAAAAAAACACCCTTATTTTATGAAAATCAATATTTCTTATATCCTGGCTCCACATAAAGGTTTCCACAAAACGGTTATTCCATTCAAACAGATACTAATAAGCCATGTTCAATGACCTTTACAATTTCCAATTACAAAACTGCTCATTCTTGCACTGTTCTCATGTACTTTTTATTCTTTGTTTCTGTTCATTTGTCAATCAATTAAAACTGCTGCTGTTTCAGGCAATAAACTAATGTTCACTATCCTCTTTGTGCATTTTTTTTTTTTTGCTGAGCAGAGGCTAAACATTTATACTGATAAAGTCAAGCTCCTCTATGACTTTATCTGAGATGCTGTTAACAATTTACCTTCCTGATCTTGCTTCTTTTCAATTAAATCAAACCCAGCTACATACAATTTACAATTGTTCAAACCTCTGTTTCATCTGTAAACCATGACCAATGACACTTGAATCAGCTCTGAATTCTTCCTTAAAAGTGTGGCTATCCTAAAATTATCCCAAACTATATAGCTTTCATATAGTGAATGCTGAAGCCTTATTTGAGGAGAATGAAAAATTATCAAATTTCATCAGAGTACCTGTAGAAGTAGTCTGATTTTTCTGCCCTGTTGTAAAGTGTACTTCAGTGTTTCTATCACTGATTTCAAGTTCAGATTAAAGGTTTGACTAATGGTAACCTGCAACAACCTGAAAGCAATGTAATAAAATCTCATACTTCACAGGAACTAATTAACAGTTAAATTTGGGAAGGAGTGGATGCCCCAGCTGGTTAATTGACAAAGGTTATTCTTTAGCTCACTAACTGAATTATCTTGATAGAATCAGCAGAAGGGGGTGATTGGTAACTCTACCTTTATTGCTACATTATTTTGTCATTCAAGAAAAGATATTCAGCCATTTCTCACAGGGTGTTATCTCAAGTGGGAATATGACCCTTTCTAATTCTTAAAGACTAAATAAACTTAGTTTTCAGATTATTTGATCTATAAAACTGTTTGATTTTGCATAAATATGTTTCAAGAAAGTATTTTTAAATATTTCCAGTGGATAAAGACATTTGTTTCTCTTCATTTATAGATATTCTGTAGATTGAGTAAGTTTAGGGTTTTAGTCTATTCAATAGAATTTATGTAATAGTGCATTTTCCTTTAAAATATCATATTTATGCTTTTTGTTTATTAGATCATGTAGGTTTTGCATAGATCTGAAAACTGTGACTTCAATAATCTGTAATGTAATAACTAAAGCACAGAAAGACTACAGAAAGAACATTGAATCTTTGTGGTTTGTCTCAGTGCCTCTTTCTTAGTTTTATTTTAATGTTTCTTTGGTCTCCTTGAGTGTTCTTTGTCTTGAAACTGCCTTCCACATGAGTTATTTTTTTTTACTCATTCTGACAATTCTCTTCCAAGTGTGTAATCACTGTAAATGCATTATTGCTGATATGTAGCTGAGTTTCTCTGTTTCTAGAAAGAAGTTCATTCCTTGCAAATTGTAATCATGCTGCTTATTCCTTCTTTTTCATTCTGAGCGAATTCAAGGCTCACTAAGACAATGAAATATTTTTCCGTTCTATCTGCCCCCATTCCTGCCCTCTCTTTTTCTATTCCACTCCTTTCTTCTTTCCATGACTCTTACAATAGCCATTTATTCCTAAAAGGTGGCAACAAGTTGGCATTATGCTGTAGACGTTTTTACATGGCCAAAATTAATCTACAGCAGAACTGAACCTGGAATATATGTGTATGGGCATTTTCTGTGTGTAAATCCACATACACAGCTTCTTCTTCAAATAATTTATTTTCACTAAAATGGTGTTCATGTTCCTATTTTATATGTTTGTGAATAAACTCATATTTTGAAAGATCAGCTGTATGGTAGTCTTTAGAATAATTTCCAAATTACAAACATAGCAAGGATTTCCCAAATATTTTGCCTTTTTCTCCAAAGGTAGTGAAGAAGTAGTGTTTTCCAACCTTAGAAGATTTAAAATCTGTGGTTAACTTTTTTTTTTATTATTTTGCTCTTATGGCATCACAACATATCCAATTTTCACTCCTGCTTTTATGTCTCCAGAGAGAAGCATATGCTATGCTTGCATTAATAGCACATACTCCAGTCATTTCACTTCATTATTTTAATGGATTTAGTCTGGATGATGTCTACTTCTCTTCAGGAAGTCCTCTCCCCCTTCATCTTTTGATGCAACAGAAAAGCAAAACCAAGTATTTAATGTATTAGGAAACCTATAAATGTTTTAGAAGTGTGTATATATAGAGATGCTTCAGATGACAAAAACTCAGAAATGTGTAGTCAGGTGTGACAGGTGGCTCATAGACTGTTATCACAGCATGCCAAGAAATTATTTCTGAATCACAGAGCCTCACTTTTGATCAAATTTCTACCAGTCAGATTTCCTCTGTATTATATATTAAGCAAACTTTAGTATGTTTACAATGCTCCAAAGTGATATGGCTTCTATAACAAGACTGTTCCAGAGTCTTTCAGTCTTTATACTGTTTTTTCTGAAACTTGCATATATTTTCTGTCTTAAATTCACTGAAATGGAGAGAACCAAGCATTACCTTTGATGCATCAGTATTTAAAACCAAGGAGACTACTCAATTCCAGGGGTTTGTGGTACAAATATTTTAAGCACCTTAAGCAACATAGTTGCCCTGAGGATCCCCAAAAAATGTAGATGACAGATAATATTCTTTCTTTCCAGTACCATTTTATTATTAATTGGAAAAAGACAAACAATTCATCTTTTTTTCAGTGGTCAGCTTACCTCATGACAGAAGTCATATGTCCCCCATGCCACGCAGTACTGGCCTGGTATTGAAATTATAAATATCACCTTGTAATAATTCTGCAGCTTTAATTCTTGGTTTGTTATAACAGCACACTCAGTTACTCACATAGAGATCTGGGCATGTTTACTTTTCTCCCTAGCAATGTGATTGAAAAGGAACATCCAAATACATGAACCTACTGGGATTAACGTTAGTGAAATAGATTTCCTGACATTAAATTTATTCCAGCACTAGAGAGGAGTAAGGAAATTTAGGTGAGAGTCTCTAGAGTAAAATTTGAAAAATAAATTGAAAAAAAATTCATCGTTTGCAGAAAAATTGCATTTGTACCTTAGCTGCTGGCATTTTACTTGCTCCTCAACTTGGAAGTGAAATACTTTACAACGGCATTTTTCCTTTGGATTCCTTTTGGGAAGACAACTCTCAGGTTGATACGGAAAATGGGCTTTGGGAACATGAGTATTACACTAATTCCTTAAAAAAAAATAAGAAAGGATAGAAAGTCAGGGGGAAAAAAACCCACAAAATTTGGAACTTATTCCATTTAACTCCTGTGTGGAAAGGATGAAGCCCTAAGTGCTAGGGCTTGTCCACAAATTGACTCTATGTTTATAGAATTTTAGAAGGCTTTATTTATTATCAAGAACAGAGAACAAGCTTTTTTTTTCTCTCCAGCTATGTTAACTGGAGAGATTGTCTTCTCCAGCTGTGTCTGTCTGTGTCTGCAGCACAGTCTCACAAATATGAAAACAAAATTCAAAATAGAAATCTTCATTGGCTAAGGAGAATACTTTTTCTAAACATCCCTCATGTTTACGTTCTTCTCTACTTGAGAACAGCTCTGACTGACTTGATGCTGTAAGAATCTTGTCAAACAAAAAATGCCTAAAAAATCCTTCCTGGGTTTCTGCACTCCTGTCAATGTTTCTATTTTTCATTTTTAATTTATAAAATAAACAATGAAATTGTCAATATAACTAAGGGCTGCCACAGCCTAGAAGTAGATATCTGAAATCTAAATTTTTCTTAATGACTCCATATCCCTGACTCGGAATGAGACCCAGTCTCTTAAGAGTTTTCAGAATGTACCTCTGGGAGGACTTTCCATTTACTTCTGTTTTGAAGTATTATAATAATAATGAAAATCTTGTATTCGATTAAATACAAAACTAAGTAAACCAAACCAAATTATGCAACTCATTTCTGACCCCAAAGGGTTTCTAGTGCTTACCTAATTCTGATATTTGGGCTATGAATTTCAGGGAGCATTTCTGTTTTGGTTTTGCCCTGTTGCACAAGCATATCAAAATCTAATCAACTGAGAAAATGAAAAAATTACAGACCTGTAAATATTGTAACAAATAAGAATTACTGAAAATTAATCCAGTGCTCAGATGACAAATTGAAATCTGCTAATGAGAAGCTTTTGTACCTGCTCAAGCTTTTATATCACAAAAGGCCAGGAATACTTTTTTAAGGATCTCATTCATTTTCTTTCTGTTTTGAGTCATTTTGTAGGTGGTCTTATCTTTCAAGCTCACAGTTGTGTTCAGAGCTTCACATCAATTCAAATTAGAAGCAAGAACCACTACTTTTGCCAGACAGGGTGATTCCAAAGGCTGGTACGGGGTTTAGATTAGAGAACTCATGAGCTCCTCTGAATGTCTTCGCTCTCTAATCATGTCCCTGTTTTATACAGAAGCACATGTAAACTCCCCTCTTTTCCCAGAGAGTGTTTTGTACAGAAAGTATGTGTAGCAAACTGCTGGCAGAAGGTCTGCTTTCTTCCTAACAGGGTGAACTTTGGATGGTGGGTATAAACACCGTATTTTTGAGCATTGGTACTCTGAGCAGAAATCCCCTTACTGATTCTAACAGGTCTTCTTCAGCTGATTCAGAACACACCATTGCATCTCACCCACTAAATTGCTTGTCCTATTATTTCTTAGCCTTAATTATTAATTTGCAGTTTTTAATGCTTACTAACTCAGAAGTATTTTCAAATTTGTCAGTTTTGTACACAATCCCTGCATTGTTATCTAATATGAAACATTTTCTCGTGTATCATGCTCATTGTACTCTGATCTACTGTGTGTGGCATGCACAAGGTGACTGTGAAAGTAAATTTATCTCATTTCTGGAGTATATGATGGCTAATTCACCCCTCCTCCCCATCACATTCATGATTTCTTCACAGTATAGCATTCTATAAACTTATAGCAAAAATTAAATATCTGAAGGAAAAGGGGGAAATTGGTGCATTTCAGAAGTAGCTGCCACTCCTGCAGTAAAATATTGGTAATATGTACTTTAATATGGTTGATATATGATGAAATATATAATTAATATATAATAATGAAATAACATTTAGAAAATAACCCAGAAACACATATTATTTTTTGCCCTATGCAATTATATATTCTTTCCAGGTGAGTTTTCCTGAAATTTTTATGCTGTGCCACTCCTTTTGTTAAGTTTGAAGAGAAAGTTGCTTAGGAAGAACAAAATCTTTTGGAAATTAGGGTTAAAAAAAAAAATAAGATTAATGCATTTAATACTTAAGTAGTTAAAAATATAGATTTTTATAAGTCATATAGGGAAAGAACCATATTGCTTATCTCTGTTAATTGAAAGAAGGAAAGGAATACTGTTTTTTGCATAAAGAGAAAAAAAACCCTTATGTAGATTTAACGGTAAGTTCTACATAGAAGGCTGAATAGAAAGTGTCTTTTCACTCTGGGTGAGCTTCAGCGATCTATACAAACCTATCCATCTCACATATTTTTGTTAGGCCTTTCCTTGTCTACTTTTGATCCAGTTTTGACTGGTTTATATACATCTGCTTAAGGCTACCCTCTCTATCACACTTCTTATACTAATCTGGTGCTTTTATTCAGTGATAAGAATGAATACACAGTGCTTCTTTTGTTATTAGCATACTCTGGAAATATAATAAAGGAAGAACTGTTTAGAACAGCGTGAATCTCTTTCATAAAATGTAAATTATAAATATCCATCCAATGGGCTAATCACAATGTATTAAGCATCTTTTCTGATAAGCAGGAAAATTGCAGAGAGATTCAGATAGATACAATTAGCAGAATGTAGGAAAACTGTGGAGGAAAAATGTATTTCTAAAGAGGCTCTAATCACAGGGTTTAAAAAGAAATCCTTTTTACAGACGATTAATTACACTGCAAAATACAATTTCCTGATCATCAGAATAATAGTTTGTTTTATGTATGGTCTTTTATTATCCTAAATAGCAGAACTGAGAACCTCTCAGGATAGAGATGATGTATTTTATTCTGCTTCTGAATATAAGTAGTACATAAACCACATTTTGTAAGTGAAGCCTTAATAAACAAAAATATTTTGCAAAATAATTATACATTCTATTAAATTTGCCTTAGAGTTTGATTCTCCAAACGTTTGTTCAGTCTCATATTTTCTAAAGTAAATTATCCTTTGTGTCTACGCTCTGAATTTTTTCCCAATTAATATAATGGAACTTACCACTTGACTATTGAAAATACTGTTCAGCTATTTCACTAATAATACAAATAACACCAATAAACTTATAACAAGAAATATTTCTAAGAAAGAGAATGAGGAACTTTTTTCGTATAACAGTTTTAGAAAGCAGGGGAGGAGTGGTCCAGCAGCACCTGAGTTGATGTATCCAAATCCTCAGAAGCTCATAAAACGAATGTTTATGGGCCTTTCTGCAAGCAGGAATCATTTTCCTCTCTAAGCTGTTAGAAGATATCATGGTATAGTTCTCGTTGAGACTTCCCCCATCAAAATTTGTGGGCATATAAGTATGACTCCTGAGGACATTACAGTATTCCTTTCTTGTAGACTGCAATTTCCGCTAATACTGAGATTCAGCTGTAAAACCAATAACTACTACTCAAAAGCAAGCTTTCTTGGAAGGTATACATTTTCTGTTAAGTCATGTGAAACCTTTCAAAAATAGATTACTATTAAAATTTATAAAGTATCCAAGACATATAATTTTTTACTCTCAATGATCTCTAGACATTGGGGAAAAATATGGCAGCACAGTCTGATTATGGTGTTACCTCTGCAGTATAGAAGATTTTACATGCTTTATATTAAGTAATTAATTAATAAAATGCTTAAGCTGGTATTGAAATTCAGGAACTCCTCTCCAAGTTTGGTATCTAATATACTTTGTTCTTTGCTGCATAATAGACATGTCTATCTCAGTATTTTAGTATAGCTCTGGTATGAGCTTTTGAAATAAATTGTATTATTTTCTCCATTTCATGGCAATTACCAGTGGCACAGCTATTGCATGAAAAATGGAATACTGTGTATTGCATAATTTTCAGACATTTGTCTGTAAAAGCAAAAAATTGATGTGGATTTGAATATGCCTTGACAGAGGAAGGCCTAAATTTAGGCCTGCTGCTTCCCAAGTACTCCTTTACCAGTTGACCAATTTTACATTAATGTGGTATCTTTTCAAGGAATGTGAGAGAGAGAGGGAGAAAGAGAAAGCAGACAGGGAAGTTCATGTGCAGTGAGCACCCTAAACACCTCAGAAGTGCTGTGGACCTTTGAAATTCAGTTCTATGAGACTGCAAGTTAAGATATTTTTTGTATAAAGGTCAGAATGAATCAGAGACATAGAGTTGAAAGCCAACCTCTTTTACTCTGCTATAATCAGCCTACTGTGCCTTTGAAAAGAACATCCTTTAACCCAGATTTCTTCCTAGGACCAGAATCTTTTCAATGGGTGTCTATATTGTGATAAGTTTGACATGATCCTTTCCAGATGTTTACAAGCAGTTTTTCAAACTTGCAGGACATGTAGATCTCCATATATGCCCCTTGAGCTTCTCAGGAGACCCTTGGTCCCTGCAGCGGTATGGTTTCGCAGGTCACCACCACTCCACTAGTCATACCTGCCTGCACTCTGCCTCTGTGGCCCAGGAAGACACACAGATCAAGTGGCAGGAAAAGGCAGAAAAATCATCTTCCCCTCTGCAATATCCCAGCAAAAAAAAGTCCTACAATAACATGGGCAAAAGCAGGCCTGTTTGTCACAATACATCCCACATCTCCACAGCACCTTCAAGAACAAGGCATCCCAAAATACAACCACAGGCATTTTGACTTCGGCTTTTGTACAAGGACTGGTCTCTTCTAAGAGACACATTTTCTTCTTTTCCATTTTTCACACTTTTCTAAATTTAGGGAAATAACACACATTAATGAAGAAATAAAGTGTATTTGAGCCTGTTATACCTCTCCCTCTGAAGGTTTTAGGTAACTACATAGGTTTTAGATACCAAAGTTCTTCTCTGACTGCCATCCTTCACGTAATCAGATATCATACACTTGTAGCTACCCCAAAGGGCGAGACTTAAGCAGTCCAAGGCAAGTTGTTTCAATTCTGAATTAACAGTGACTACTAGATATCAAAATAAATACAAAGGAACAAAGGTTAAGAAAAGACCCTTTTAAAAAAATTACATTGAATACTGCGCAATATTTGATCTGTTACATGTCTATATTTTTGGTGCTTCATATTCCAGAATTTGCTGTTTCAGTTTACAATCCAAAATGGATTAAGGCTCATTTATTTTGGCATAGAGGTAGTAATTCCAGGAGTAGAAAATGATGATATTACTGACCAAATACTGAAATCTCAAATTTGTAAGATGATGATGAGAGTTACAGCCATTAAGGGGAGTAATATTTAGTCAACTTAGTATTAAGCTTTTCAACACTATCACTGATTCTACTTGTGCTGGATATCAGAGTCAAATTCTGATTGCCATGCTGAACCAGAGGCTGAGGGGATTGAAACGTATTTTCCTCTCCCTCAGTTTCTGTCTTTACAATATCAACTATTTTCTTGCCTTTAAATATATTTTGTCAATAGTCTGAATTTTTCATGTAGAAATACGGCGCTGGAGGACTACATTTGCAGAACAAGATTTCAAGAAAAGATGTAGGAGAAATGGGTACATTAGATCCTGTGGGGAAATGTATACGACCAATACGTCATCTGACTATATTTCTCAGAGTGCTTTCTGTGTCATTCTGTGGTAAAAAAAAAGGCTTATCTTTCATGAATATTCAATCTGTAGTTCAGTAGTCCATGGGGAAGTTACATCTCTTTTTCATGCAGAGAATTTAATTACATAAATCTTGTTTATGCAGAAAAATAACTCAGAATATGCAGAATAACTCCCATGTAAACTTTTAGCATTATGGTTCTCTCCACCTTTCTTTCCTTCTACAATCAAGTGTATTACAGGTTTTTTAATTCCCCTCTGAAACACGATTTTTTGTTTCTGATTTTGGAGTTTATTCTTCCCTTCAGAAAAATCAGAATATTTTTTAAAATTTATTTTTCTTCTAGTTTTTTTGTTTTGTTTTTGTTTTTGTTTTTGTTTTTAAATAAAGATTAAACATGCTTTGAAGTCTGAACTCTATGGAAAGTTTCAGTATCTTCAGCACCAAAGTCAGAGCTTCATACTGTCTTTGGTATTGCTCTACCTTCTGAATGCTACATATACTGTAAAAAACATATGGTACCAGTGATCTATTTTTAATGTTATTATTATGAGGTAATCCCTTGAAATCGATTGCCTGAAGTGAGTGTAATTAGAACTAAACTGGAAGAGAGGCTTAGTGATCCATCAGCTAAATATCTCTAGACCTGCCAAGGTTGTTGGCTGATATACTGATAAAGATTTCTAAGTTGAATTTTTTTCCAATTTTTATGTGCTAGTTTCCAAGTGCAGTTGAGTTCAGAGAGAAATAGAGTTCTTCTACTACAGTTATTTGTATTATTTTTATGGAGAGCATTAGGTGAGATTTCCAGACATATATTGGGACATAAAACTCAAACATTACAGGTTTTGACTACGCAGAAAAATTCTTCGGGTGTGTTAATGGAATCAAGGTTGAACATTGTAAGTTTTAACTGCTGCTAATTTTCTCTTCTGGAGTAAAAAGATGACAATGATACCTTATGTCTTAAAAATTGAAGCTTTTGAATCACGAGTTTTTATTTAAAGCAAGAATGTGTTACCCTTTTCCCTACATTACTTTGTAGCTGTCCAATTTCTGACCCAGTCATTTCAAACCACAGATAAAATTATTACCTTGTTTTAAGCTCTTCTTTAAGAACTACCCTTAATGTATTGAGCAGTTCATTAAGAATTTTCTGGGAAAACATTCCTGAAAGTGGGAAGCGACTTTAAACAGAGTAAGTTAAAAATTTAAATAACTAGATGCCAGGAATATGTGGGTGGACTTGATAAACCATGGACTATAAACCACTGAGAACATGTGAAATACATTTCCACTACCTGGATCACTGATTTCACACTGCTTAGTCTTCTGTTGAGCTTGTTAGCATCTACTCCCATTACATCTTGGATAATTCATTTTACATAATGTTGAAAGACTGTCATGAAACTGTGGTTAATTTATACCAGAGCAACCCATTTTTGTAGTGCTGAGATTCAGGATTTGGTCATCTTCTACAGAAACGTAATTACAGAAAATGTTCATACAAAAGAATTTCTGTCTGTGTGAATTAACAGAGTAATTGATCTCTGATTTTATATACTAAGAAGATTTATGTTCTGTGGACTTTTATTTATGATGATATTTTATCAGCATTACAATATTGTCCTTCAGTACCTGTCTTTTCTGTGACAAGGCAATATTGAAACCTTTTCCAGTGTAGTTTTGTTATTTTTTTTGGAAGCAGGCAGTTGATAGAGTACCCTACGTGCCTGGAATAGGAAACATGCATTCTGAAGATAGCCATAGCATCTAGAATTATATTGTTATATATATGTGAAAGCCTGAAAGAAAAAAGAACAACCTTTGATAAAAGATCACTGGATAGACATCTAAAGAAAAATGCAGGTAAATCTCATTCATCCATTTACCTGTGGGGCTTAAATTCACATGGAACCCTCTCAACCAATTAATGAGAAAGGAAATTTACTGGCTCTGCTTTTATTGGCATGAGAAATAGTTTGAGTAACTGAAAAAAACAACCAAACAAAACAACCAACACCTAAAACCATCACAAAAATACTCCATCCAAAGTCATGTAAATATTAAAATCAGAATGAAATTCTAATTCCTAATAATTTTTACTATACCTGCAAGCTTTTTTTGTCTGTTGAAAATTAAAAGGAACACTTGCAGACTGACATAATAAACTGTATTAATAAGAGGGTCATATTTGAGTATCTAATGTATTCTTCCCCCTTTTTCTGCATACCTCTGGGAGAAAGCAGCATCTGTTCTCCCCAGATTCAATGAGTATGTTGAAGAATGTGCTCAATTACCTTACTTTATGCAAATCTTACCGTGTTTACATGTTTGTAGAATACAAGAATATTCTTAAAGTATTTCCTCTTTTATCTCTAAAAATAAATGAATAACATTGCTTTTATAAGAAAATTCTTGTATTTATATTGGCAATAGAAATAGCTTTGGAAGCAGGCATTGTATTTTATAATAATTTACTTTATTCATAATAAAATAATATAGAATCTACAAAATTGGTAATAATATTTTTTTTAATATAGAAAATTCCTTATGGTGTTAGCTCTAAGTGTTAACATCTATACTTCATAATACTAATAGCTTTGTAAGAAATATATATAATGATTCGGTCGGGGATACTCCCCGGGCAGGCAGAGCTCGTTAGCCCTGCAAGGGGGCAATCTGCCTACGTCCTGAGGAGGATCTCGCTGCCACTGTCCAGAATCGCTTTGGCCCGGCAGAAGAACCTCAGGATTAAAGGGTGGGCTCAGATCTGCGCGCCCTGTGTCTCACCTAAAAAATCCAGTGCGCAGGCTGGGAGGTCTGAAAGGAAAAAGAGACCTTCCCCGGATTTCGTACACGAAGGCTGGCCAGCAAAAAAAAAAATATAATGATTTTGAGTGTATTAATTTCAATAAGGGGAAATAGAATTTTGTTATATATGGAAGAGACTAGATTTTGTGATCTTTGTTCTATCTCTAGAAGACATGGATCCCTTGAGGCCATTAGGGTAAAGGAAAGATGGTGATAGAATATGTATCACCAAGAAAAAAGTAGTTTCTTAATTTTAGGGCATCTGACTGCATGCTACCAAAAATTTTGGACCAAGAATTACAACATATGCTCAGCACAAATGTTCATAGATCTACATATGTAGATATGTACGTAGTCTACACCTTGGATCTTAGGTAGTACCTAAAAAGAGAACTTATCTTGGAAATTCTATAGCACTTTATCACTTTGTAGTTTTTATGTTTCCAGGCCAAGTTATAGGGCAAAAAGCCCAATATCACAAAAATTGTCAATTTCTTTCTTGGTTTATGCATTTTTGTTGCTAAATGTTAAGTTATTCAGCTGGTCTAAGTTTTCTTTAAGCTAATTCACAGGGAAGGATTTTCCAAGATTCCCTAGTGAATGCCCACCAAAGACCTCAAGGGAAATTTATGCTGAAAGAACAGGTAGATCTTGAGTTTCTCAAGGAAGAGTCACAAAATTGAGTTTTTGTAGAGAAAAAAGGCACCAATTCAACTCGTCTGTTCAGCAACGTGAAGAGTAGTGAGCCTAAGTATCCTGATATAACAGCATCTCTTCCACACGCATGCTGTTAGACAGTACTCAGCACTTACTGCATGCCTAGTAGCCAAGTCGATCCATTGTATAATTTTCTGCATTAAAATAAATTTCTGTGAACAGCATGGGCTATCCATGCACGTTTTTTATTTTCAGGTACTAAAATAAATCTGAACTAGCTTTCTTTTTCTTTAAAAAATATTAAAATCTAGTGATCTCCATCACATTTCTTCTTTTTTCTTATCTGTTAGATTACTAAGAGCAACAGTTGTAGAAGAAAGAAATCATAAGGTAACAAAGATAATCAGAACATGCCAGTTTATAAGAAATTTTTCTTCTCACAAATTCTTATGAAAGGAAGAATATTATATATTACTACAAACTCATGCTGAGTTTTTCGTGTGATTTTTTTGTTGTTGTTGGGTGGGGGATTTTGTTTGGGTTTTTATTTGCTCTGGTTTTTTCTTTATTTCTTCTAGTGAGAGATTAGAAGAAAAGTACTTGTAAACACCTGAGCAGTGACATCACAAAATCTACAAAATATTATTGTAGAACAACTTTTCATACTTCTTGTACCTTGATTTGTTCAGTCTTCATGACTGTATCATAAGACCTAGCACAAGTCTACATTTTCCAAGGTGCTGAGAGCAGAAATGGCCCCTCGGGTCTATAAGGGTTACCCATGTCGTGTTTCCAAATGATAATCAAGAAACAGAAGCTTCCATTTGACTTCTGCAAAATGGAGTAACTCAAAATTAGGCCACTCCTCAAAACTTAGCCTTAAACTTGTTCAGTCAGCCAACATGAAAATATTTTTGCAGGTAATTTTTGCTTCTTTATTTGGCCTTATAATGTCCCATTAAGACCAGTTTTTTCCAGTTGTTTGATGTCTTTCAGCACTATGCAACTTGAAGAATCTCAAAGTAGATTTCTACCACCTTCCTGGAAATTATTTCTGCTTATTCCCTACTCTGTGTATCTTGACATAGCTCCCACACGTCTTTTTCTGCATCAACCAATAGAATTCGAAACTGTGCAAAAGCAGAAAACTGAACATAAAAGCTGAAATGCAAATATACAACCAAATGTACATACTACTTAAAAAAAAATAGGAAAATTGCTTTAAGTGTTCCACAAGTCAACTGTATTTTTTTTTCTTTCTATGAGATGTTTCCTACACATTTCATTTACATACTACTTCAATAAGTTAAAAAGACAGAAAAGATTCTAAAAGTTTGCTTTGTTCCACATATAGGCTACTACAGAAGGTGTTTGGCCCTGATTTTATAATTAATTTAGTAGAAATAATATGTTTTTTTTTTCCTTGTTGCATATTTGTGAGTGGATGCCACAAAAATATAAACACCTTCATTTTATTGATGCTTTGTGTAAGCCAATGACAATTAGCTTTGGAAATGAAAAGCACAATTCATTGACACTTACTATGGATCAGAAAATGCTAAAACATGAATTCTAATGCAGAAAGCAACAGAAATCCTTCATCACACCTGTGCAAGCAAGAAGGCAAGGAAATAATCTTCTCAGTTTCCAGGACAAGATGTTGAAGCAGCACATTGATGAAGCATTGATTAGAGTTAAGATTTTTGGTTTGACATTTTGGATATTTTAAGGGTTGAGATGATTCTGCCTTACACTTTCAAGTTGTCCTATTGTAACAGAACTTCTACTCATAGTTGGCTAGTAACAAGCGAAGACGGTGGGGTTTTTATTAACATTTCCTATTTCCTGTATGTTTTAATTCACATATTTAATTTCTCTTTCTATCTTAACTATCATCTTAAGATGGTGGAACAGTCTTCTCCTCATCATTATCTTCTCCTCCACTTTTTTTTCTTTCTTGGGCATGGTCCTTTAAGAACTGCTATTAATGCATAGTTTTTATGCTTTTATTTTCTTCTCAAATGTTAAATGAAAGCTATCTGACAACTTCTAAATTATTGACTTCCTAATTTCTTTTCCTCCTTATAACTTTTCTTCTTGGTCTCTGAAAATTCTTTTCATTTCCTATAATAATTCCATCAAGGTTATTTCCTTTTTTCCTAATTTTTTTAAGCTAATTTATGAGATTACCATACTGTGCTTGAGGAAGATATCTGGAGGTACTAGAATGTCAGTTAAACGTCTTCTTGAGCTTAATACTTACATTTCATAGTGTTGCTGTTGTCTACTGCAGAAAGAAAACCTTACCAGACATTGCTGCTATGGCACCACACAAATGAGAGCCTTAATGCATAGCCCTGATTTTCTCTGGTATTTAGAGACTGTAAAACACTTGGCACTTATTCCTTTAAATATGGGAGAAAGTGTGGGAGAAATTTTCACTAAAAGCCCTAGTCTTCTCCGTAGTACTCCAATCATGAGGCTAGTTCTTCAAGATACTCTGAATTGATCCTGTTGGTAGCTTCTCTTAACAATGAAAAAAAAAAAAAATAGAGTGAAGAGCTGGGTTTGGTTCTTTTGCTGACGTTTAATGGAGGAGGAGAGGAAAAATCAAATTGAACTGCATGAAACTGCACACTTGAATAAAAGCTTTTGTGTCTGAAACATTAAGAAGATTGACAGAAGCACAACATTTATGAAGTCAACAATAATAGCAGGAATTTGTGTTACTTTAGAATTAGTGTGACATTTGTATTTGAAGCTTGTATCGGACTCAGTTTTCTGCAATTCTATAATTATTTACCCTCACTGTCAAAAAAACCCTTCATATTTATGATTTAAAGAAATACAACCTCTTAATGTGTTTTAAATGAAGCATGCTTTTGAATGTTTTGCTAGGATATGGTCAAAATAATGAGCACATATTACTGGAAAGGTGTTCTCTGTCAGACCGACATCTGATGGAATAAAGAAAATGCTTTTCCTGTGGTTTTTTATTAGGTCCAAGAAACAAATGCACAGCAAGTAAATAAATTAAATACTCTTAACATCTTCTGAAATATCATTTGCAGGAATAAGAAACTAAATATTTAGAAATCAAACATAGATGAACACAGACATGACTCCAGCTTCTTAATTTCTTTAATTATGTAATAAATAAAGCTAAGTAAAAGGCTTAGAGATTTTCTTAATATGGAAAAAAATTAAATTTTCTGATGTCTGATCCATCTGAATATGAGATCTATCATCACACTATCCTTTTGACATGACTATATTTCAAACCAAATATACATTTAAATTGCATTAAAAATTGCTAACAAGGCAAATAATTTCAGACATGGCTTTGATGGACTGTAGTAGAAGTTTTCACTTAGAAACAAGCATTTACAAGCTGAGGTGATGACAGAGTACAAGATGCTCTTTACCCTTTTAATTAAAAATCTTTTTTCTTATTTCTAAGAAAATTCAGGAAACCAAGGCTAGAACAATAGGAATGGCAGTGCTTTTAGAATAGCAGTGAAATTCAAACACTAATTTCATTCAGATTAGGTCATTTGCATTCAAACTGTTCAGACTTTGATCTTATCTCGTTACTATCTCAAGCCTGTGACTTCTCTCCCTTTTACAGGTGCCATTACATTTAATAAGATAATTCTCTTCATTTTATATGAAACTTGTGTGACCACAATGGCTTTTGCGTGATATGGAACTGTTAGTAACTATTTGTCCTATTACATTTTAACACAGCCTTCTTAGTTTGCCCAGCTTGAAATAGGATATGTGACAACAAGTCCCATACCAGGACTTTTTATTTCAATTTCTTCTGAATATTTTCTTTCGTTCCTTGTCAGCGGTTTTTTTTGTCGAACTTGATATTTTGTTAGTGATCAGCTGTACTCCTTTTTTCAGCAAGTTTTAATTGACTTTAATATTTTAAATAAAGGTATTCTTTCTTTCACATAGATTATATGGAGTTTTTATAGTCCATCATCTGTTCATGAATATTTGAGATGCAGATGTTTTTAACACTTCCCCATATCAAAACCTTCAGGTCTTGCATAAATTTCTAGTCTGATTACTAGATGTAAATATCTTGTAGATGACCCCTAAGCTTTGGGCTTTGAAATCACTCAGAGACCAAGATATGCTGGAGCAGAGACTTTGTGGTGCCTGTGAGCTGACAGAAAAATTGGACCCTAAGAGGAAATCCAAGCCTCAACAATTTTCCCACACAGTCATATCATGGATAGTGAAAGAAAATAGCATCTAGGAAGAGGGGAGAAAACCAGTCCTGATACAAGTTTTTCAGCCTCTCAGAACTCTCTCAGGCCCTGTCCAGTCTGCCACAGAGCAGATGGGAGAGGGGGAAGGTCATCAGCAAAAAGCAGAAATATCTTGAAAGTCTGAGACTGTGCTTTCTTCAGGCTGTCTGTAGCATAAGAATTTCCCTGTGAAATGGTACGCAGCTGTTAAGGCAGAGTGTGTGTCAGTAAAAACAGAGTGGGAAGAGTGTGCACATGCCTTCAGCCTGTGTCCTCCAAACCCTAAGAAGTGCTGATTTTTGTTTGATTGCTGGCAGTTGATGGGGAGTAAAATGGAATAAAATGGGTACAAAATATTTCAGGTGTAGAAATTATTTACTCAGATCTCTGGATAAATGGGTAAGGAACAGGTACATCTTCCCCTGTCCCTGTTTTTGGTGGCAGGTGCCTCTTTGTGTTAACTTTCTTTTGATGACTGGTAGGGCTCTTTTTCAGGGCTGCTGCAGTGCAAGGTAATTGTTTATTGAATCTGCCCCTCACGCTGAGGGCAACAATGCTTAAATATCTAGAGGCGTTTAATCTTTCAGCTAGAATAAGGCAACAATTCCAAGGAACATCCTAGAAAAGTGGATAATTTTTTTAGCATTCCTAGAAGATGTTTGAGATTGTTTATCAAATATAAGAGATGCACTTAGCTGTTAAGTCATATCTATTAATGCTTTATATCCTGCCATTGAACATATTTTAAAAGTTTTAGTGACCAAAAGTAGGTCAATCTAATTTTTTAAACTTATTTCTACAGTCTGTATAATATCATGGATAGTGAAAGAAAAAAAAGTATGAATGATAGTAAAGATAGTAAAGCAAAACAATAACAGAGGTCAGAGTCACCATTCATCCAAGGAAGCAGATTAATTGGAGCCAGATACAAAATAACAGATCTGAGGACAGAATTTCCAATTCACACGTGCATAGAGAACGAGAGATAACAATTTATGTCAAGAGCATTAGCTAGTCAATTTTTTGTTTTCACTGAAATATTTTCTGCTAGGAGTGTTCCCTGGGAGAACATCCTGTCTGTGTTCTGAGATAGTAAGAAAAGAAGGATGCTTCCATGATTTGGGTAATTTTCTAGGACTTGGCCTGTATGGATTCAACTGTCCATTTTCCTAAAAATTTTTGATGTGAATTTGTATAGCTTCCATGTGCATCAAGACCCATTTTTAAAAAGAAAAAATTAGACTTATAAGAGTACTATGAGGCTAATAACATGAAATGTATTTACATAAATAAATATTCAATTATTCATATAAACAAAACAAGAGGGAGTTTATATTTGCATGCACCTACACATTATATGCATATTTATATTTGCATAAATACTATGATTGTGTATTTATATATATATTAGCTATTTAATATTTTTCATTGTGAATATAACACCATATTTATATAAAATAAAAAAAAAAAATGTTAAACAGCATGTACTAAAAAGCATATGTTCCTCATCTGATTGTCCATAACTAACTAATAACTTGCCTGTGGAGATTTACAACAGCATTGCAAAGAACAATTAATATTAATTTTTGATTTTCTTATGAAGATTCTTTTCTGCTTTTTCGTTTACAATGGGAATGGTTTCAAATAAATTTTCAATTTTGCTAAAGAAGTCACATCTTAATAAGGTATTGTGTGAAACAATGTTATTATCAACCCAAATATATTCTTCTGTTAGATTTTCATTCATTATGCCCTGCTCTACTATACTTGTTAACAGCATAAGAGAATCCATTTCTAAAGACTAGAATGTAATGCTAATTTTTTTATTTTAATGAGTTAAATTCATATTAAGTCAGACAAAAAATATAAGTGAAAATTATTTTTTAATGTCATTAATTTCTGACTGGACACATCATGATCGATTGCAACATAATGTATGCCTGAAATACTAAAAAACACTAAAAACATAAAATACAATAATCTAACAGTTTTAAGAACTTCCCCTGAAGCTTATAATTATCTTTGGTTATATCATCAAATGGCAGTCTACATCAGGTCTTAATGAATATTTTTACTAAAAATATAATCAGTTTTTTAGCTGGTTTCTTCTTTGTTCTGCCAGATACCTCTCCTAAATTACCCCTGGATACCAAATTCAAAGCCTTCCTTAATTTCTCCTGCATGAGAAAAAGAGAAATGTTCCCTTAGGTTTATTGAATTAAAAATTATCCATTAATTTGGAATCACTTATTATCCACAGTGATTATAAAGCAATACTTTTACTATTATTAAAAATATCTTGAATTTCTGAATTTGCTTTTTTAATCCCTGATGCATGCTTTTTCTATCTCTTATTGAATTGGTTTCATTTATTTTGCAAACCATATTTATGTGAAACCCCTTCCATGAAGTATGCTGTTATCTCTTCCCAAAATTGCAGAAAAGAAATCTTTCTTTCACTCATTACAGAATTATGTTTTCACATTTATTTCTGGCATGTGAGAGTGTTTTCTTCACATGCCCCCTCTCCTTTCCTTTCCATTCTATTAAGTGTTCCTGGACATCCTTTAATAATTCTTTGTAAAATGATTATTTAGAATTTACTAATTCAAAATAAAAATTTGTAAGAGGCAAGAGATAAGGCTTTGATGGACACATAGAAAAAGTTGTTGGGTTAGAAGGGATCCACAAAGATCATCAAGTCCTACTCCTGACTCTGCACAGGACACGCCAAGAGTCACACCATGTGCCTGAGAGCATTGTCCAAACACTTCTTGAACTCTGCCAGGCTGGGTGCAGTGAGCACTGCCCTGGGGAGCTGTTCCGGTGCCCAGCCACCCTCTGGGTGAAAAACCTTTTTCTAATATCCAGCCTAAACCTCCCCTGAAGGAACTTCATGGCTTTCCCTTGAGTCCTGTCACCAGTCACACAAGTGAAGAGAACTGTACCTGCTTTATGAGGATGTTGAAGACCACAATGAGGTCTTCCCCCCTCAATCTCCTCCAGGCTGAACAAATCAAGTGACCTCAGTTGCTCCTCACGTGGCTTCCCATCCAGACGCATCATCATCCTTATGGCACTCCTTCGGACACCCTCTAAGAGCTTAATGTCTTTGTTATATTGTGGTACCCAAAACATCCCCCAGCCCTTGAGGTGAGGCCACCCCAGTGCAGAGCAGAGCAGGACAATCCCCTCCCTTGCCCGGCTGCTGATGCTGTGCCTGATGTCCCCCAGGACAGGGTTGGCCCTCCTGGCTGCCAGGGCACTGCTGGCTCGTGTTCAACTCACCATTGACCAGGACCCCCAAGTCTCTTACAACAGTGTTGCTCTCCAGCCTGCCGTTCCCCAGTTTGCACACACAGCCAGGATTTTCCCATTCCAGGTGCAGTATCTGGCACTTACTCTCATTAAACTACGTATGGTGGGTGACTGCCCTTCTCTCTTATTTGTTGAAGTCTCTCTGCAGAGCTTCTCTGCCACTGAGGAAATTGACAGCTCCCCCCAGTTTAGCATTGTTAGCAAACATAGTTCATGTTCCTTTGAGTCCCTTCCTTAATCCAGTTCATTAATGAAGGTGTTGAAGTGCACAGAGCTGAGGATGGACCCCTCTGGAGCCTTTCTAGTGACCAGATGCTAGCCTGATGTCACCTCATTCACTACAACTCTTTATGCCCGAGCTGTGAACCAGTTGCTCACCTATCACATAACCTTATTATCCAGCTTGTGCGCTGGAAATTCTGCCCAGAAGGGTACTGTAAGAGAAACTATCAAAAGCTTTGCTGAAGTCCAAAAGGATTGCATCTATTGAGTTTCCTAGATCAACTAGGTGGGATACCCTGTCACAGGAGGGATACCCTGTCACAGGGAGAAACAAGTTCAACAGGCAGGGCCAGGACTTACCCCTCATGAAGCTGTGCTGGCTGTGACCGATGACTGCGTTGTCCTCAAGGTGTGTTTTAATACCTCCTGGAATAATCTTTAACATAATTTTACTGGGCATGGAAGCGAGACTCACAAACCTGTAGTTTCTGACATTCTCCTTCTTGCCCTTCTTTAAAATGAGGACAATGTTCATCAGCTTCCAGTCAGCTGGGACCTCCTCAGGTTCCCAAGACCACTCAAAAATAATTGAGAGAACTTTTGTGATGACATCAGCTAGATTTTTGAGCATTCTTGGATGAATCCCTGCAGGCCCCATAAATTTGTAGGGGTCCAGCTGTTATATCTTCTTTGAAATATTATTTCATAGCCAACAAACAAAAGCCTCTGTTTGTTTTTTGATTTGGTTTGTATTTTTTAGTATATTCAATATACTTATTTTCATCGTATTACTCTGGTTATGCTTTCAGACATTGGTTCCCTGCTAAATTAAATGATGCATATTTTTGACTTTATAATTTCCTTATTGTCATAAATAAATGTACTTATCTTTTAAAGATAATATTTTAATTCTTGGAGGCAAATGCATATTCAACCTAGAGTTGTTTTTCCTTCAAAATCCAGAAATATCATCAAAGATTGCCTCCTTTAGCCATTTTCAGGTATTGCAGTACCACTACCCAAATGTATCTTTTCCTGACATTTCAGTCTATCTTACAGGTTATAGTCTTCAAGAAACCTGCACACTCAGACTAAATTGGCTGTGGCTCTGCAGTGGCCAAGTGGCTTGAGATGCATCTTACCATTGACAGAGTGTCTCATGTGTTTGCTGACCTGCATCAGTAGCCCTTCTTGTGGCCTGTGACTATGAATTAACTCTCTGTGCTGAGCATTTTCTTAAACTTTATTTCAAGAAATACAAATTCCCTACATCCAGCAATAATCATTCCCATGTAGGAAGCCAAATATGTCTGGGAGAGCAATGGTCAGATATCAAGTACCTGTTCTGGTGTGAATGACAATTACTTCAGAGCAACAGGTTTATTCCTTTCCTTAAATATCCCAAGTCTTGCAAGCACTCTAGAAAGTTCAACTTTGAACTCAAAAGTAATCTGGTGGGTAGGATTAGAAGACACAGGAAAAGGACAGGGAGCTGGAGCATGGAATATTTAGAGCACAAATAGAGCTGTGACCCTGCCATATGCTTTTGAAGCGCTGCCTACACATCACACCCTCCCAAGATACCTGGGATGTGGATCTTTTAAGTTAGTGAACACATATGGTTTTATAGGACAGAAAGGACTGTGAGGCATTAAATAAGACTAAGCTTCATGATAAATATGCTCTGTTATCAGCAGTTATTGGTTTTAACACTATCAGTGAAGAAATTCTTTATCGAAAGATAAGAAAAAAATGGTAAAATAGTGACCTTAAATGCTCCTTCTGGAATAACAGAAAATGAAATGTAAAATATTTTGTGAAAAGAAGTCGAAATACAAAGTATTTTATGAAGAACATTAACAAATAACATGTTGTATGCCTCACTGAAACATTCAAATGACTGCTGCTGACTGCAATGTGGAAGCATTAAAAGTACTTCCATATAAAGCCAATTATAATTAATGAGTGTTTTTATAATGAAAGGAAAAATAAGGAGAATAATTCAACATATACAAAATTATAGCTGTAAAGAGAAATGTGTTTCATAAACTTAGAGCTTATCAGCAATCCTAAATGAGGTAGGATATTTGTTGTTATCAAGAATTTAATCGTGCATTTACTGGTTTCTGACATTAGAGTTATATCAAGAACAAGATGAACCTCAGGGGAAGTTTATGCTCAGACCACTGACTTGGAAGAATGTTAAAAAAATACTTACTGTGACAGAGGCAAGGGAAACAGATGAGCTACAGGTAAAATTCAGAACCTTTGTGAAAGCTAAAATACAGAAAGGAATATTAAGCTGAAAGTAAGGGTTTAGAAGACTACAGTGGAAATTTCAGAAGTTGCTGATATCTTCTGTGACATGTTCAGGCATATACTGAAAAGAGACACCAGAGACCACGAAAATGAAGAGGGGGATTATTTGAGGATACAATTCTACAGCTTCCTGTCTGTAAAATGAATTGCAAGCTGCATGTTTATAGAATCAGTCATGTCTTGAGGAATGAGGAAATAAAAAAGAAACCAAAAATGGGACTAGCAACATATCTCTAAAAAAATATTTTATGGTTTGGTGAAGAAGAGAGAATGAAATACTAATGATTTAGGAGGTGTTTGTAGACTGACTACTAAATATGAGTGAATTTCCCAAAGACAAAAATTACAAATGTTTAAGTCACAAAAATTGTAATTCCAGAAACGTAGTACACGTACAAATAGAAGCTTTGAGCTAACAATTTCAGTTGCTGATCTGATTTGTGAGCAGGAGTAAAAAAATTGAAGAATCTTAAAAGTTAATGAGAACAAAAAGCTTAATATTTTACAACATTCATGATAAATTATTTAAGGCACGACAGGATAAACCAAACATTGCTTTGCCCTTTAGTTTTTTATTTTGAAATCCCGAAAGAAAACATAAAACACTTGAAGTTTTGAAAAAAATATGATGTAAAATCACTGCAAAGCGTCTTACCTCAGTGCAATCAATAGAATTATATTTATATATCTGTATTTTAAAAAGGGATTATAGGAGAGAATATTATTTGCAACACCCAGTAGTGTGTTCTTTTCAGTCTACAGTAGATGGCAACAATTTAAAAAGTTCAAATACCTTGGAGTACTATTTATTACTAACAACTTATTAAGATAGCGTGATCATAGTGGAAATTTACTTTATTATCCTGCATACATTTTTTAGGTTAAAAAAGACTATACATTATAACACTACAATGCTACAATGTAATTATCTATAAGAAATGAGGACTTCTCACTTAATAAACAGAAGTTACAACCATAAGCTACTTAAAAATAATAAGAATACTGAGGCAATTTTTTTGAAACAGTGAAAAGTGATAAATGAAAAAGACCTAAGGAAGAATTCAGAGCTCTGTGAAAAACTAAATAGAACAAAGCAATGAAATGCCTACAATAAGATTTGGCAGGGCATGCAGTTAAGAGTGACAAAAGCTAGACTAGCTAATTATTTAATTGAAGAGAATTCCTCCAGTTTTCTCCCTCAGGGGAAGGGAGGGCAGAACATTGAACAGGAGTAGAAAACTCTTGATGTGAATTAGCAGAAGGGAGGGTACAATTGTGAGAGAACCTGAGATCCTCCAGAGCTTAATGGCATCTAATATAAAGATGTTTTCAGGAAGGAGCAGGTTGGATGCATGGAGCTCCTTTGCAGGACAGATGACAAACTGCTTGAGAGCTTGCATAGTAGAGCAAGAGAAGAAAACAATGGCAAATCCTCTGCCTGGGAAGGAATAACAGCTTCCAATGCCAGACAACAGGCTGGCTGGGGAGAAGCTCTGCTGAAAAGTCCCTGGGGCTCGGGGCAGAGAGAAAGCTGAATATAGGCCAGCTGTATTCCCTGATAGTAGAAAAGACCAACAGCATCCTAGACTGCCTTAATTATCCTCTTTTAATAGGCATTCTTTGATATAATAATAATAACAGTAATAAAATGTCCAGATTTCACGCCCCCTCATTACAAGAAATATATTGACAGACCGAGTGAGTTCAGTGAAGCCACCAAAACCATCAAGCAGTTGGGGCACCTCACCTGAGAGGATAAGGTGAGAGACTGAAGTTGGTGTTGCCTGGAGAACAAAAAGTTTAGAAAAGATGTAACAGTGGCTCTCCATGAAGGTGGATGAGGAAACAGAGCCTTCAGAGCATGGTGGGAGGACGAGAGACAATGGGTATAAAAGAAATGAGAGCAGCTCCTCCTGGATGTGAAGAGAAATTCTTTTCCTGTCAAGCAACAAAACAGATTCCACAGAGAGGTGAGCAGTCAACACTCACGTGGATATGGCCCTAACCAGCCTGGTCTGACCTCAGAGATGACCCTTCTTTCAGCATTAGATTGGATTAGGACAATGGAGGCCCCCTGATGCCTGAATTATCCTAGGAATAGTCTCTACATATGAACTTTATTCTGCTTCCATTTTGCTTCCCATGTTTTTGAGGAAAAATCCTAGGGAGAAATTAGTAGCATTTCAAAAAAATCGCTTAGTGTAATTGTGCCAGTGATGCCTAAAGATTTTTAGCTTTTTATATATTTTTCATATATTTGTAACTTTGTAGACTGTTAATATATAGTTATAACTTCTAGTACTTTTCCTACCCTCTCCCATACTTTAACAAACCCTTACTAATACATACCTGAAATTCTGTTTAGTCTTGC
>VZRF01006819.1:1032589-1043371 GCA_013396875.1 Vireo altiloquus | reverse complement strand
GGGGGGAGAGGGGGACTCCAGTGGGGCAAAACCTGGGGGGAAATTACTTAACCAACTGCTCTTCTAACTGGACAATGTTTGTTAAATACACTAATTAACTACCTTAAAAAATTGTAGAATTTATATGCACTACATATTTGATTTGTATGTACTGTATCACTGCATATCCCATATTGTGCACCCTAAAGCTTTCAATAAATCTATATTATTATTTTAACACTGTTTGTAAAGGTTTTGTGTTTTATTCCATGCAGCAAGGGAGGAGTGAGTTAGGTTTAATCGCTGCACTTCTTGTTGTTAGGCCATGACTCCTGACCTAGAGAAATAAAATGCAGATTGTGACAGTTTCATCTCATTTCTTCTGGTTTTGATTGTTTCATTATGGGGGATTTTTTACATTGTTTTATTTTGGGGATGGAGTTTTTTTGTGATTTTTGGCACTTGCTCATTTTCATTTGGGTGGAGACCACAAGTTACTCAGCAGGTCATTGAATACTGTGAAATAGTAGGGATGGGTCTGAATAATGAAACTCAATTTTGACACTTGGCAGGATTGAAAAGAGCTAAAGAAAAGGAGCAATATGAAAGGGAAAACAAGTGAAATAATTAAGAAAGGGCAACTGATGAAGTACAACACTGATAATTGATAACCCATGGTATTGGAGTGAGACTCCAGATATGGAAAACTGGTTTTCCAAAGTCACAGACACATATGATCAACAAAACTAAGAGAATGTGGTAAGAGATTTTGGCTGTTAAAGATATTAACCTTAAGAGAACTTGACATCAGGCTTTTAATAAATAAGAGCAATGTGCATATCCTGAAAATAGAAAACTATCTGATTACAGTAGTGCATGCTTATGCACACGTACACTCTTGCACCTATAAGGTAAATAATTCTCTAGAACATTTCAGAATGATTGGTCTGTGCATGTATATCATATTTACAGCCATGCTGTTGAAGTATTTTAGCACAAATTCTGTTGCTATGATGAAATATTTAGCTGGAGTGATGGCACTTGGTATACATCACTGGAGTAGCAGCCATTAGTGTTGTGTAGTACATCATCAATGTGACAACTTTGAGAGGACATGTAATATATAACCAGAAAAGTCCCATTTGGACATCAATATGTGGCATTTACTGGTATTAATAATGCAGTGGTTTTAGTTTCCTACGGCAAATAGACATAATTCTGATTCTAAACAGCAGTGAAATTCCCATAAATGGTGGCACAGCAGCTTCTACCATGCAGTGACCTTTGTGTTAAGAAATGATTCTCAGCCTAGACTCTAGCCTATACTAATTACCACCACTTGCACTACTTCATGAGTAAAAAGCCCACCATCAACACAAGAAAAAACAAAGGTCAAAAACAAATAAGACAAAATATTATAAAATTTTTGTTCCTTAAAAGTGCATATATTTTGTGGCATCAATTATGTTTTTTATTTCCTTTAACCATGAAAACTTATGTTTACCTCAGTTATCACTGAAATTTAAGCTTTAAAAATGGTTTGAGTATTCAGTTCAATATTACAATTATATTGTAAAATCAGCACTGCATCTGAGAATCTTTACTACTCAGTCTTACCTCTGAAAAAGAGCATCATGCTCAAAAAATCATAGAATCATAGACTAGCTCAAGTGGGAAGGGACCCACAAAGATCATCAAGTCCAGCTCCCTGTTATTCACAGGACTATCTACAAATAAATATTCCAGAAAGATTAACGAAACACCTAGCAGCCTAATCAGTCAAAGGAAAATGTAAGGCTTCTAGATACAAAGAAATTGTCTTTGACTATTTGACCACAAATACATTCCAAAATGCTTCCTTTGTTAATATTATTTTCCTCCTTAAAGCGGTATTATTTTTTCTTATCTTACTGTGTACATTCTTTTTTTTTTTACTCTTGATTTAAAACATGGTACCATAGCTGTCACTGTAGTAATTAACACATTATAGAAATATAAAGCAGCAAAATTTAAACGAGCAATGGCTGAGGTGGGATATAATAGCAAGTGAAGACAATGCACACAACAGGCTTGCACTTGTTCATCACATCTCCTAAGCATCTAGTCAACAGACCTTCCGTGACTCCAATGCCTCAAATACCTCTTCCACCTCAATGTCTTTTCTACCTCCATCATCTGTACAAAACAACAACAGCAAAAAAACCCAAAAACAAAACAAATGCATTTTTTACTACTATATTTTGAGTTATATCTGATGGTAGAATTCAGTTCTAAATAGCCTTACCTGAAGGATTTCAGTGAGTTTAGTTGATTTGTGTCATACTCTAAAAGACCTGTTATTTCTTGATTGGCACTTAAATTTTTATAACCAAAGTTTTTCAGCACTGAATCTAAATTTCCTTCTTCCTGCTGAAAAAGTTTCCTACTGAAGATGGCTTCAGCATTTGTTCCTTACATTTGGGCATTCTTGAATGAGACAGGACAGGCAGCCTTTTGGCTGAATATATGAACCCAGTACTGAATGTTCTGCAGTGTTATTAGTTCCTTGACTAATAAACTGGTGATTTCATTAAGCAACACATTATACAATGCATGTGCTGCACTCTGTACTGACAATAAAGTTTTCTGATGGCTGGAAATATTCTATATCTAATTTTACCCTTAAAGACTGCCTACAGATTGTTTGTTTACATATTTGTATCTCCAACTGTAACCTTTACTTTCTGATAAACTATCAGTTAAATGTGTTGAGGAAAGCAGGCTTTAAAAAAGTGTGAAAGATAAGTGAAAAAAATACATATGAAAGTTCACATGAATAACGTTAAATTGTTTTGCATAATTTTTATTAAAATATTCTCACATCTTTAATATAATTTTTTAACCTTCAGTAGTATCTAGCTGGAAAGCATCCCATTTGAAAGACATGCAAGAGCATTTCTTCCTTGTATGAATATGAACTTGACAAAATGTGCTAACTTTAGCATTATGTATATCTTCAATAGCCTTTCTTGTCCTTTGACATTATGCTAAAGGAAAATACGTATTTTAATGTTTTTAACAAAATGTAACAAAGATAATTCTTATTAATCAGAAAAAGAGGTTCATGCTAAACTATGGTATTTACATATTCTTAATGTTATCAGTTTGGCCTGATAACAACAATAATGATACAGATAAATAGATTCCAGACACCTAAATATACAGATCACTTTAAAGGAGTTTAGGTTAAGAACTGAATGAAAAAAATGTAAAAATTTTTATTTCATGTAATTAAGTGTGAATTTTAATTCTAGATATTTTTAAGAAATGAAGGTTGAAAGCAAATGTGTTATTTGTTGCTGTATTTCATTTTCAAGGTTTGTTTGATTGATTTTGTTTTGACTTTTTACCCTAAACTTATTTGTAATAAAAATTATGTCCCATCTGATAGCACAAGAAGGAAGACAAGCAATCACTGACACAAAATTACATGCTTAGTTCAACGTAATTTCCCAGCTATTTCACAGTAGTGAATGGGGACTGTGATTTTTGGCACAAACTTGGTGATTTATAGTGTAATTAAACAAATACAGTACAACAATTGTCTAGCTAATAAATCACGGAGAACCCTTTTTTAACTGTTTCTTTTATGCTTTAATTATTGATGCTCATGTCTTCTGTTGTAATATCCTTCTAAAACACTGCTAAATATGGTGTAAAATAATGTCATATTATTGAGAGGATAAATAGTAAGTGCCATCAGAATAGCTCAAGATATAATAATGTCTTTATGTTTCTTTGCTTGTTACCAAATTCCAGTCTGCTCTGCCCTTTTCTGGTCTATTTCTACTTTTCTATCTTGTTCCAACCTCCCACCCTCAGATATTTCAACTACTCTACAGGTTTGACCTATCTCTCTTTCCAAATGATGTGCTACTCCTAATACTCATGAAAAATAATTAATTTTCAGTTCTGTACAGCTCATATATTGTAGTCCTGGTATTTGAGTCCTGTAAAAAACTCCTTTCTTTGCACCCTTTTTCCTGCTGCTCATCATTTCTTCCTTGAATGTGTTAGTCACTCATGAATAATTACATAAAAGCCTGGCAATGCTGTAGAAGAAGAGACCTTTATTACACTTTTCTAACAACCATTAATATTTTTAATACTCAGCAGTTTTCTGATTTTCTTTTGTGAAAGGATGAATCATGACTACATGGCAAAATGACATGGGGTCTGCAGCTATTACTGCTTTCATTTATGTAGCTGAAATGCAAAGAAGCAGAAAAATAGATTTCCTCTGTGTCTGATAGGAAATTTCTAGGTTTTCAACACCTCTTATCTGCTTTCATTGATTTCCTAAAACCTAATTAGAGCAAAAGTCTAGCATGATGGTCACGCCATTTTTCCTGATCCATGTGTCTGAAAGACAGCAGGAGGGCACATATATCAAATAATATCCTTCTTCATGGGAAATATCACCAGAATTATTTTTTGCATAGTAACAAAAAAGAAAATGAAAAAAACCCCAACATTGCCTTAGTTCTTTTTCATAAGGCTGTAACCCTCTGGGGTTATACCTAAAAGGTATGGTCCACAGATGCTGAAATTCATGGTGAGAGGCAGAGAGGCTGCAGAGGAGGAAAGCAAGGTAGCCAAGTTAGTGTTTCATGGCAGTCTAATGTATCATTCAAAATACAAATTTATACTCCCAAAGTGACTTGCTGATTTTTCTGAGGATTCATAGCATGAATAGGGAGAGAAGATCCTGATTCAAATGCATTGTCTTAAAAACCTTGATACACTTTATATACTATATGTACTCATTAACTGCACTCTGATTAATTCCTTGAAACCTTGTATTTAGTGTTTTCTCATTAAATGTTAAAGCAATCTTAAAGTTTTACTCTTCTTGGAAGGCAGTCAGTCAGATTTTCTACCATGAAGGATCAATTCAGACATGCTGGGGCTGAAGCATCTGAAGCTACATAAAAGGAAATGTAATTTGACTCTAAAAAGCTTTCCAGAGATGTTAATACAGAGGTACTTAGCAGACAACTTAAGCCTTGAGGCACATGACCATTCCAGCTTGTCCGTGAATGATCTAAAAGTTCCTACTTTTCCTTTCCCAGCAGCAGTAGTCAATATGACTGCCTCCCAGGCAAAAGATTGCACTAACATGCCTGAAGGCAGGTCAATGCAGACAGACACATGTCTATAAAAGTCTAAACTCAAAGTGGTCATGTTCTAGCAAGGAACTACTTCAGAATACATCAAGAGAGAGAATATATCTAAAGCAAATTAAATTTTTTAGCATATAACATCTCTGAGGCTTAATAGATTAATAGTTTTCTACTGTCATTTATAATGTGTACATCAAAAATGTACATCCATAAAAGTTTTAGTAATTTAAAACTAAATTTAAATTCATTTTTAAGCCTCAAAAAATTTGAAAAATAGCAAAATAGATCAATAACAAAAACTGACACCCTCAATTTATAAAATGTTGTTGTGTATGGTATAAGGTCTACAAAACATTACTTTAAAAATAATGTAATAAACTATCAAGCTTATTGATACCATTTTTGTTGCAATTATCCTTTCTCTCTTTCTCCACCATGCTCTGGGTAGGGTGGGTGGAAGGAAAGAGGAAGTAAATAAGCACTTCCTAAGGGCTCTTCTATTCCACTTCAACTGCCCATAAAGACGGTTGTTGTCATTTAAGGTAATGCACCTTGTAACCCCATATTTCTGCAAGCTATTTATTATGTAAAAGATAGATAAATATTTTTAATAGAGAAGACAAATATCCAAAGGTATTTCCAGTATAATTTTCATTTATATTTAGTAGTAACTGAACTGGGTTTTAAAATTATTATTTTTCAAACAGAAATCCTTCTTTTTATAAGTAGTTTTTTCTACAGAAATAAATGACATCTATTTGTATCCTGTCAGGCATCTTGTCTTGAAAAATATAATGTGATTTAAAGTATGTCACTTCAGGAGAAGCTCATGGGAGACACACAAAAAACCAACTAATATTTTTCTCAAGCAGTAAAAATAGAGATTTTTTTTAGTATTTCAGTTTCCCATAGCCTGTTGACCCACTTTAAAATATTTTGTCCATTTTTACCTGATTTTTGTTTTTCAAAACTAAGAAAGAAAAAAAAATAATCTTTACTGAGACCTAACTGAAACTTGATTCCTAAAAGGATTGACTGAAAACAATGGTGCAAGGAAGGGGGTTGTATAAAACCTATTTTGTTTTCATATTTTTTCAGGAGCAAATTTTGTGTATGTATGTATGTATAAAAATGTATTGACAATATCAATGTCTTACTTTTTTTTAAAGTAATTATCATACATGCCATATATAATCATATGTCACTTTATCAATACTAAAATACCCCCAGAAAGTAAAGATTAATCAGGTAGATATATACTCTAACTATGTCACTAAACATTAAAATGTGCAACAATGAAAAATGTTCATTTGGTCTCCTGAACTATTTTCACTGTAATAGACAATTAAGTCAACATACAGTTGCTCATTTTTTTCTCCAATGAAATGAACTGGTGTCTGAAATGAACATCAGTTGAAAATGTATTTCTGGGCAGCTGGGAGATATTTTCAACTCAACTGAAGACTGAAAAAAAATTACCAAAAGAGTTGTTTTGTAATGGCATTGTCCCTCTCTGACTTCTCTTGTGAGCCTGTCTTCAGAGGGAATTGCAACAGAGAGCTGATCTCTGACTCCAGCCCATTCCTACTCTCAGGTGTGAAACACAGGGCACTTGATGTACATTTGTAAGACACAGGCTGGACCTCGGTGACCAGTGTTGTTCTGTCCTTCAACCACATCCTGGAGGCTGTGCAGGAAATAGCTTTCTTTGTTTGTCTGGTATTTGTTGTCTCAGTGACCTCTGACAACAACAGACAATGACGGAAAGTGAACCAAATTTTATAAAACTCAGGACTTTTCTGCAGAGTGCTTTATGTCTCTCAGAGTGTTCACCTAGCTTGAGTAGTTATAGCTGCATGTTACCTTGGCAGAAAGAGGGAATATCAACCTTAGAGATATTTGAATGAAAATACTGAATAATGGAATTCAGTGACCCGACACCCAGAATTCCTGCTGTGACATCTGACATTGAAGTGCTCCTATTCCCCCATGTAAATCTACTTACAGAGTGTGGATGCTGATAATTATTAAAAGTAGTTGATAAATCCCCATTTTTCTATTTTATCGTAAACATCCTCCCTCCCTTGATATTTTTCCTACTATTCTACTGCTTAATGACAATTTGTATACTTTACGTTCTGTACTCCTCACTGCTATTTATCCAAATAAGCAATTGTAGAATTTTAAGTTAAATTTTGGTTGTATTTGGCAAACAGTTATTTAACTTCTACATCATTTAGACTGCTGGAGAAGCATACCTATTTTCAAATTATTTAGACAATAATGGCACAAATGGACAACCCAGAAAACATCCAGGGTGGTAATTTAAAAAATTTAATGCATCTCTGTCTAAAAACCTGTCTTTCAAAAGTTAACCTTAAGGTTCTTATGTTATCAAGTAGCCAGAGACACTAAGTAATGGTATTTTTTAAAAGTCTTATAAACATAATAATAGCTTATAAAGTTATTTTTGCTCTGCAGCTGTGCAGCAGGCATGGCCATAATTGTAATGCAATATTTGCATACCTATTTGTATGCATACATATTTGCATACACTGCTTTATATTGGATTAAAGATTTTTCCATCAATATAGCTGCCAAACTAATATGAAAAGCTTAATTTGCCATTCATTACGGAACTGTGTACCCATTTGGTTTATCACAGTGTCTGGGTTTTTTTCCCTAAAATAGTCTTCATTGATTTTTTTTTTCATTATGACTGCAGTTGGATTTGTCAAGAAGATTCTAATATTTACCCGCTAGAACTAAACTTTACATCTAGGAAATTAATCCCTTGACAGTTAAATTGTAAGTAGACTTGATAGTGCCAGGATAGCTCTTGAAGAGGCACATTACAGATATCAAAAGCAACCGTTTCTTACAAATAAAAAGCTAATCTTCAGTGCAAGCCAAAGAAATATTCTCCTCCCTTGATAAATCTGCAACAAAAAGTCAGTGATTACACTTGCAGCACACTTTCCCCAAACAGACATCTATTCTTTATCCAGGAATTGGTTCATTTTTATCTGTCTTATTAAAAGTTGTACTGGCAGGTATTCTCTCTGTTTATTATCAAGTAACTTTGGGGCCACTGAGGCTTTGGTGGTCAGGAAACTGGTAAGGAATTTACCAGTACTGTGACATCACAAGGTTTAAATGTGGCTCAGTAAAGATGTAGTTTGTAAATATGTGATGGATTATGGAAGAAAAGTTCATGAAAACACTAAGGAGGAAGGGAAACTATTTTTAAAAAAATGCTAAGGGAAACTATTTTTAAAAGAAACGCTGTATCTGCAAAATAATTTTAGGGTGTATTATTCTGTTTTTCTGTGATATTTTTTAAAGTTAACTTTAGAGCATTATGTATAGTATCAATGACTAAACTTTATAATGCAAAACTAATGCTGAAACACTCCAGTAGCTTCTGCATGTCATATGCAAATTACTACTTTCCAATCAATAGGCATTTTAAACTACAATTGATGTTCTGGAGTTGTTATACACAATTTGTGCTATGGATATTATATATTCAAATCAGAGATATGAGCTCTAGAGAACCAATTACAATATATGCTGCAAATGCATATTAAAATGCAAGTTCCATTAACAATGATGCTTTAAAAGGAGACATAACCCAGGCTTCAATTTTGCACCTGCAGTCATTTCCAGAATGAACAGGGTGGTCACATAATTGCAAAGCAGATGACTGTGTTTGTTGCAATTGTTGAGATAGTTAATTTTCAGGTTCAGTCATCCAGTTACATATTTAAATGCTGTAATTTGTGTCAACAATTGTGAATGAATATAAGATTTCCAATATAAAATTTATTTTGCTTTTGCCAACTGGACCCTAATATCCATGCATCATATTGCCCCCAGGTTCATTGTTGGTTCAAGGAAAGGGGGATAATTGTAATGATACATAAAAGGAGATTTGCTCATTATTTTTTTCATTGTTTTTTTAAGCCAAGTATGCATTTCTGGTGAAATTTCAAATTATTCTTTATTGAATTTAGGTATTGTATACTTTACGGGCTTTCATATACGTATAAAAAATATGTGGGGATATGGAGGGTCCAAAGTGGGTTAAATCTACTTACAAGATTTTTTGTTTCAAATTTCCAATGTTAGAATTTTTTTAGATCGTTTTGACTAATTCATTACACCTCAGAAGCTGGCTTGCTGCTGTTACCCATTTGATTGTAAGCATGTTATTTCCACAGACCAACTGTGGTGTGTTGAAGGTGCTCACTTCTGTGCTGGATAAAAAAACCCCTATGCTATCGACAGACATCCTCCAGTATTCCTTAATGTAAGACAGTTCTGTACTTAGCCTACACAAAATCTCAAAATACTGCCTTAAATTCTGAAGAAGATTTAGACAAAATATTCTGGAACTTAATGAAACACTATTTTTTAGTGAAATTTAACTTTGTCAGAAAAATTCCAGCCAAAACTTCTCATTTCATGTTATTTGACCTTTGAGTTGCCTCTTGGAATATTTATTGTAAAGATCATAACTATGAAGATGAAAGACTACCCAGTGATTCCCCACACTGATGGTTTTTTTAGCAATCAATGAATGGTTTAACTACGCTTGCAAACAGATGGGTTATTCTGAATACAGTTTTGTCTTGGTCTTCCACATGATCAAACCACAGACTACTTACTTCAATGAAACACATTAACAAGAATATTTGACTTTTGTTTTGCTGGTTATTAGCAGCTACCAAGCCATAGCTCAGCTACAGAAAGATGGACATGACCTCTCTAGGAGAAACACTAAATGCAGTGATTCTGCAGTGCAGAGGGATGGTGGCTTGCCGCACCTCAATGATACACTTTCTAAAACAGATCTAAGAGGTCTTTACACCTTAAATCCTTTTTTACACAAATGCTTCTGTTTTGAGCTATGTAAATAGATGATTTTCTGTGTATTCAAAGTATTTTGTTACTGTCAACTGACATGAACTGCCTATTCAAGTATCTCTGCCCTTCAATTTAGGATTAAAACCTGGGGCTGAGAAAAAGCAAAGTACTGCTAGCACAAATTAGCTGAGGTCTCATACATATTTGGGGATCATGTATATCATAAAAAAGGTGCAATAATCAGAGAACCGTGAATGGCTATGGAGTCTGCCTATTATCCAGAATAAAAATATTTTATAGTGGTTGAAAAGTGTTCGGAAAAATGATGGCTAAATTACTCACATCACTCAGGGTAGGATTTAACACACAGATAGGACACAAATGGGTATCTAGTTATCTAGTCAATATTGTCAATGTTGCAAACAGAATCTCAAAAGCTGTTTAGCTGATCAGCCACCCAAACACAGGACTGAATTTCCCAGAGGCATCCGTTGTCATTGTAAACACTGTGAGACGTGCTCCTGGGCTTCAATTAACCCTTCATTTCAAAAATATGAGAGTCTGTAGGTTTGACATTATCTCTTTTAGCCACATAAGCATAATTCACATGTCCCAAAGGGTCAAAAATGGCACCAAATTGTAATATTCTTGAATCTCACCTTAAATTGATGTTTTACTGAACTGAACTGCTGAACTGTTACTGGCTGAACTGCTCCTTAACCTTCACTGACTATGTTGAATATCATGTGGGTAACTTCCCTTAAGGGAGCCC